>JAGFPH010013167.1:0-13497 GCA_018207615.1 Philaenus spumarius
AATGAAGACATTAACAGCAACGTCGTCGGTACAGTCACAGCACGCGTTCATAATTAATTTCACTTGTATTGTGCACTTGTAAAACAAATCATCGGCACGCTCAGAAAGGAAAATGAATTTACTCATTCCTAACTGCTTTGGGAATTCTTACTTAAAACTGAGAAAACTTAATTAAATTGTACTTTCTACAATACAAAAAACAGGCCCGATTCTGTGCATACAAATAGGGTACGTACATAAAGGGCTGAATAGTTGACAATCTAAAAACAAAATGTTGAAAACGTTTTTGCCTGTACGAAGTTCTTCCGCTTGGAAGGAAATTGAAATCCCGTCTCCTATGAAACTTCATTTAACTCTTAAATTCATATTACTTGGCAGTAATGCCTATGTTTATTCCCGGCTCTCTTATGGGGAGATTCAATAAATAGTAAAAGAATATTTCAAATACAAAATTGTTAGGATAATTTTCAAAACTCTACGACTCTTGTAAACCATATTTTAAAAAGTATGGAATTCTGCCCTTCCCCTGTATACAGGGTGACAATTAAGTCTTCGGACGGTTTAATATTTCGTATATAAGGCAAATTTTAAGGTAGAGTGATTGAGGTACCTACTCTATGTAAAAATACTATTTTATAAAGATTTCAAAAAAGTTATCCGCCATCTTGAATGTAACTTTGTTTTTTTTAAATGGGAAGTAGGTCATGTGATACATCATTTCCGTGTAGAATTTCAAGAGAAAACCAACGGTGAAATATGCACATCCATATCTTTAACCGATTAAAAATGACGTCCAAAAAAAAAATATGAAATCGTGTTTTCCGATTTTACCCCATTTTGCTGTACTATTTTTTTTATATTAATTGTTATTCTTTTTGGATTCAGAATTAAATAAGCTTTCAAACGATATGCCACGCAACGATATTTGGGAGTAGCCTATTAAACATTTTCGAGTTACAGCCATTTTGATTTTTTCAAAATTGATTTCGGCGGTTCAACCAAATATCGTTGTCTAGACGTAAAATATGGTTGTTAGAATACGAACACACACATATATATACATATATATAAATATACATGATCTATATCGTGTGTTTTATATGTAAACTTTTTTTTTTGTATTTGTGTATGTAAACAGTAAACATAGTTGTTTTTAACACCAACAAACTTCGCATGGAACGATTTTAGATATCTTAACATATGGATCTGATGATGGGCTCACGCAGTCCAAAACTACGATAATCGTAAAATAATAAACAGTGGATTAGTTTGACGTAAAAATATATATACACTTTTTAATGCGCTAAAAACGTGTTCTGGAGACCATGATCGGTGCTCATTTACTACTCCCGACCTTAGGTCACCGCAATAAATTCGGTATCTTTCCTATGTAAATTCGCTAATAAAATGCTTTTCTAAACAGTGTTTAGAGGGTGTTAAGTAATCTGATGATGGGTTCACGCAGTCCGAAACTACAGTAATCGTAAAATAATAAACAGTGGATTAGTTTGACGTAGGCCTACCAATATATATATAAATTTATTTATATATATACACTTTTTAATGACTCCAAAAACTTGTTCTGGGGACCATGATCGGTGCTCATTTACCACTCCCGACCCTAGGTCTCACCATAAGGGTCACCGCAATAGCTCATCTTTCCTATTTAAATTCGCTAATAAAACACTTTTCCAAACAGTGTTCAGAGGGTGTAAAATAATTGACTTAATTAAAACAGCTTCTCCGGACTGCTTTCAAACAGACAAATTGGATTAGCTGCCAACGTAAACATCAAGTTATGAAGTGCCTGCTCACGCTTGTATACGATGAACTATTTAATCACTGCCTCCCGTTTCTGAAGGAATGTTCAGCATAAATTCAACTGTACTTTAGCTTCGGTATCGCAAATTTGCTCGGGAGGGATGGAAATGTAAATAGCAGTTGCTATACAGTAACATTTAATTCAGTAACCCAAATGCAATGTCCAGCTAAACTAATTAGGTAATTAGGCGCACAATTAAAAATTCTACATCGGCCCGACTCGCTCCAAGCATAACCTCATTCTTAAAGCAGACGTTAGACAATCTTATGCTTTTACTTAATATTATTTAGTTATAAGCATATTCTTAATTTGTATTCAATTTTCAATACAAAGTGAGATACTCCCCCCCCCCCCCTTCTTTAACTTTTGTGTTTGTTAAAACAAATAAATATCCTTTGGAGAACGATACTAACTTAACCCAAAGTATCTTTTGAAGCAATCGGAAATTTTGAGTGTCCCCTAAAAATGTGGGATTTTGGCGGCAACTCAAAATTTTTAAATGGGAAGTATGGTTATGATACCTTATTTTAAAGGTCTATTTGAGTCTAAGAAAATAAAAATCGGACCTCCCAAAACAAAATGGCGGCCTTAAACGTGTTGAAATGAATCGACGGTTGCTAATATCTCGACAAGAAAGATTTTTTAGAAAAAATTTCAGGAGACAAAAAATGTTTATTTCAAAGTTCTAGACCTAAAAAATTGGTTCGACTTTATGGCTTGATTTTGTCGATTTATTTCAACACGTTTAGGGCTGCCATTTTGTTTTGGGTGGTCCGATTTTTATTTTCTTTATGTCATTTTCCTAGTCTTAAATAATAGACATTTAAATGAGGTATCACATGACCATACTTCCCATTTAAACATTTTGAGTTGCCCCCAAAACCCCCATTTTTAGGGGACACTCAAAATTTTCGATTGCTTCAAAAGATACTTTGGGTTAAGTTAGTATCGTTTCCCAAAGGATATTTGTTTGCTTTAACAAACACAAAAGTTAAAGGGGGGGAGGAGTGACTTTATGTTTACTCAGTATATTCAACGGCGAATGAATTTATTTAAATGCATGTGTATCATGGGCGCCCATACCTATGGGCAGAGGGCCCCCCCCTAACTCCCAGGGAAAGGAAAATACGTATATTATTAATTATAGTCCGGTATTTTTCTTTAAAGAGATTAGCACTAAAATATGTTTTAAATGTTATGTGCCGTTTGATTTTACATATATTATGTACTTATTTTATTTTTTACAAGAGTTCAAGCATGAGCTGCTGGGTCAATACTTGGTCTGTGTGTATCACTGAAGGTGTAAAGGTACAGACTCAACGCTGTGTGGGTTAATATTTTACTTGAACAGCCAAATTGGCTTCAAAAGTTTTAAAAGTTTTTTGGGAAGGTCAACAATATCCCCGGACTCCTTTTGCCGAAGGAGGGGAGGGTACTCCTTAACAAGTTCACTGCTACTCAAATTTCGTATTCCCTATGCTAGGAGCTGACCTTTTATTTTTTATATTTATAGTCTAAATGAGTAGAAATTACCTTTTGAACCTTTCTACGTAATAATCACTAATATTTTAAAGCGGACGCACATGTGCGTCCATAGCATATAGCCTGACAATTGGCGTGCGAAGCACGCAATGCATTTTGTATTGAATATACTCGCAATACGGGGGAGGGTTGGCGTGCAATGCATTGAGCGTCGGCCGCAAGCTCACATGTGCGTCCTTAGCACAGAACGTGTTAAGCCTCATACCCCAGTCTAGCCACCCCCCCCCCTGTAAATATCATATGGGTGTCCATGATGTGTATTTAAGATCGGTTTTCCAACAAATCGTGAGAACGCTTCGAATAAACTTCATTCCATTAAATAAGCCAGCTTATAAAAACTGTTCTGTAAAAATAAAGACACGATTTTTCTGTCCAAGTCTAAAGCTGCGTGGGTTGAGTTGATGGGCATCAAATCGATGGACAATCTGAATGCTTACTTTAGGGGTGTGAACATGACCTTGGTGTGGAGGGGTGTCTACCTTCCCTGAACACTGAATATAGCTTGCCCCGATAAACGCGTCAACTTGTCAAGAAACAATACAGGGCTGGAATAGAATTTCATAGACTACAAATGAATAAAAGTTTTTAAACATGAATAACAAAATTATGATAAAATTATTCCAACTAAGGTGTATGATTTCATTTCAGATTTCCTGATATGGATATAACAGTGGCACTCTTAAAACAAAATCGTCCTAACAGACATCATTGGCTGTGGTTCGGATTCCACGTAAAACTGTAGGTCCCGTCTTCATTAGCCTTAAGTGCAAACCAGCAGGACGTTAAAAAAAATCGTACAATTTAATGTCATCCACCCGGGTGTTGCAGAGCCTTTAAGTTTAACGTGTGCCTGTGGCATCGTAGCTCTCAAACGGATGAACCGATTTTGATTTTTTTTTGAAAGGTGACTTGTCGAGAGTGTTCTTAGCTATGATTGAAGAAAATCTGTTCAGCCGTTCGGGGTTCAAAAAAAATTATCTGTAAGACCCAAGGTCGGGAGTAGAAAATGAGCACCGATCATGGTTCCAGAACACGTTTTGGGGCGTCATTAGAGTTTTTCTACAAATATATTGTTTTTTACGCGATCTTATAGCTCGCTTCGTTCCCCCAAAATCGACCAAAACGTAAAATACCAAAGTACCCGGTTCAAACCCATGTGGCGGATCTTACCGTGGGGTTGGCGAGTGAAGCACGCAATGCATTGTGTATTAAAGGTACTCCCAATACGGGGGTTGGCGTGCGAAGTACGCAATGTTTTGTGTGTTGAAGATACTCCCAATATGCGGAATGGCGTGCGAAGCACGCAATGCATTGTGTATTGAAGATACTCTCAATACGGGGGTTGGTGTGCGAAGGACACAATGCTTTGTGTATTGAAGATACTCATAATATGCGGAACGGCGTGCGAAGCAAGCAATGCATTTTGTATTGAAGATACTCTAAATTTGGGGGTTGGCGTGCGAAGCACGCAATGCTTTGTGTATTCCAATATGCGGAATGGTGTGCGAAGCATTTTGCAGCTATTCAGCACCGTCGTGAATAGACCTATTTCACAAATTGTTGGTTGAAACCCTAAAACATAGGCCTATAAACTTAATTTTGGAAATTTGTTTAACTCACGTCAGCGGTTCAGCTGCGTGGTCGAATTATTGTAGTTTGTTGTAAAGAAAAGTGATCTTTTTAAACAATAGCTTTTTGGAAAAGGAGCTTTATTTGGACCTCGTTGTTTTCCGAAGCTGGAATCGGCAATACTAATTGCAACTTGTTAATATTGTAAAGTACGCGAGAAGTTCTACGAGTAATCTACCAGTTACAAACTGGCATTGAGCTCCTTGACGTTCGTAGAGATAAGTACACCTTGAATTTTGGGAAAGGGCCAAAAGAGTAGATGCTAATTACTGGAACAACTTCAAACCTGCCTCCCAACGCCTCAGGTCTCACCCATGCTGCACGCCAAATCGTTAAAAATGGGCACACCCGCTCCTGAAAAGAGCTTCACTCCAGTTTTCACAGCTCTGCCCGTAACCCACTACAACTAAATTGCTCCAAGAATGAATCAAAATTAGCACTACAGGACATCTTGCACTACAATGAGAGGTGAGCGATTTTAGAGACAGTGGACGGTTTTCAGTCAGGCACCGAAGACTTCAAGCGATAAACATCTACCGTCAATGTACTCAGAACCTGAGAATGGTCCTCCACTGGGAGCGATACTGAGCGACCAGGCGATTAGGCGACTTCGAAGAGGCGTTTGGGGTCCTCCATTGGAAGCGACTAAAGGCGCGTAGTCTGTCAGTGCAGTTTCATATGATAAATGTGAATGACGAATTGCATTTAATGGAAAACATCTTTTTAAATATGCGTCGATTCAATTTGAAAAGACGCAAGTATTGGGCCAAACCAATATTATCGAGAAGACCATGTTTGGGCGGGTTTCACCACCTCCATGAAGAATTGAAGAGCCAAGCGGCAAAGTTTCTGGATACACAATGAACCCCGAAACATATTCCACAAAGGACTTTTCTCTTTCACAGCATAAATGAATAGTTTTTACATAAATATTAATAGAAAAACAATCAGTTGTGAGAATCACTGAGGTAAGAAGCGGTTGTGGCAGCCGATGCGTTATATCAATGAGAGGGGACCTAAGTCGCGTGTAAACAGGCGACAGATCCCATCCGGATGGTATCGGTCGCTCGTCGCTTGGCATCGCGCAAAGTTCATCGCTGGAATCACGTGAAGTGGAGGCTCCTTAATGCACTCTAACCCATTGGGATTAGTCGCTTGTATACGGACGACTACGCGTAGTCGCTTGGTCGCTCGTATCGCTTCCAGTGGAGGACCGGCCTTATGCAGATAGACAAGTCTGAGATATCGCTCATGTTACGGTATCCAGCTATATACTCCATGATATACTAAAAAAAAACTCCAGCTTTCGCCACCACATCTAGACTTGACTCATGCAACTGTCAACTCTTATCAATAACCTTCCCAGTGAAAGGGTCGATTGGTTATTTCAGGGTCATACCGCAAAACAACCGGCGATATAGTCGTATTGTAGCCGAGGCCATAGAATTCGATTAACATTTAAACTGCGAAGTTTACTTTTATTCCAAGAACAACGATGAAAGTTGTTTACCATCCCTTGTACAAGTAAAGGGAAACCTTAAGAAATAAAGTACTTTTATGTTTTAATACTTCAGAGAATATAGTTTCCTTTCTTAGCGAAATGACGCGGGTACAAAACCCGGTTCTAGTTTAACAACGTAATTTCAAAGTGTTTATGACGCGCTGAGAAAATTCACTTTATAAATCTAAGCGAAATAGTCGTAAAAATGTTTAAACTGCGAATTAAAACGTTTGCGGTAAGCAAGCGCTTAACAATTTTAAACCCGCGTTGGCCTCTGTCTAAGTAGTTAAAACTTTGTTAATAACTAGCAGTGGTTCACGTCTTCGTTCGCGTAGGCTTTGCGGACACTTTAAGTTGTGAAATAAAACAATGATAAATTACTTCAAAATTGTTTGTTTCGCTTTGTGATGATAGGGAACATGGTTTTCCAATTCATCTTCACACAGCAGAAGACTTGAGTTTAAACAAACATTTGCCAGATGGAAATCCGAATTTTACAACCAACCAAGTGCGGTGGTCGGATGGAAGTAGAGGTATAGTGAGAGCGAACTTACAATAACTGGAAAAACCTTGTCTGGCGACAGCAATACGGAAACATAACCTATACCTGACAATCTTAATTCCCCCGTAAGAAACATAGTTCCTTTGGTTTTTAATATATAGAGAAGGTAGGAAGGATAGAAGGTTGTAATATGTAGAGAAGAGAATGAAAGATTATTAATACAGACGGCCCAGAAGGAGGTGCTGCTATCTGGTAGCGAATAAAATAACTACAATTTTAGTTTCTAATAATGCCCAAGACAGCAACAGAATTCCAAAAGGCGTACTAAAAAGTAGAACTTGCAGCAGATCAGGTTTAATGCCGATGAATCTGGTTTATTTTACCTGATGTTTCCAACTAAAAAACATTGGCGACAAAATTAGAGCTTCATATGCTGAAGAAGATGCTTGATCGAGTAGCTCGCAAGCAGTGCTCAAGACTGAGGCAGCAGAGCCTTGCAACCCTTTCCCCACAAAGTAGATTCTAGGCCCACATCCTTTTGTTACAGTACAAAGTTTTTTTTAATGTGTTTCTAATAATATTTTAATTACAGTACAGTACAAAAAAAGACTTTATGTAAATTCATGTTTATTTTACTGTGTTTTCCACACTAACCCAACCGGCTCTGGTCTTAGTTGACCCGACTGAACGAGGTTCTACTGTATACGTTACTCCGATATTAATGTAAAGGTTTCATAGAAATCGGGTTTGGAGTACTTGAGTTAAATGCTTACAAACAAAAGTTTTCTCTTTATTTATAGATACTGTTATTTGCCTGCTCATGATACAACCGAAGGCACATCTGAAGGCTTGGTATTACTGCAAGCATTCTCAGCTGTAAAAACGAATGTATTATTTGTTGTTATTATAACCGGGAAATGGAAAGAACAAAGCGAACTGCTATAAACATAAATGTATGCGTCAAGCAGAACTCAATTCCGGAGGCTATGGAAATGTAACGTTCTTGTTATCTGAATCGATCTACATACAGTTATAACACAGACCAGGCAATGAAGGTTTTGTGTCGGAAGGAATTAGAGACAAGCTGATTTTTTCCCGTTGTTAGGACCTAATTTAGAGTACCTCCACAAAACTTCACGCTCCTCCCCCTTGAACATCCATTTCGAGGGTATTTTTGTTTTGCTCATAATTCCGCCGTTTTTCATTTCACATTGATTTGGTTTTTAGGATACAGCACTTTTATTTGTGATAATATAAAAATGTTAAATAAAAGTTGTAGCGCAGCTCTCGCCCTTTCAAAATATGTACCTAACTTTACATTTTTTGAATCGGGAACAATTACAGGTAGCAAAGTATTAGTACAGATTATGAATAACAAATAGATTTGCATCCATACGGCAGCAGTGTGGCGAAAATTAGGTTGTCGGGAAAATAGTGCATGATCGCGCCGCGAGGTAGCGCTAGGGAGAAATCATTCTTAGCATTGGTGTGTCACACAGCTTCAGTCGTTTTCCCAATAGATAGCGCCACTATCGTCGAATATCCAGTGGAAAGAAATATTGCATTGGATCGGAGTTCTATTAGGTTATCCAAATACAATGGTATTAGCGCAATCTCTTTGTTGCTATTATGTTCATAAAACCAGTCCACCCTGGTTGTACGTACCAGAAAGCCAAATGTAATTTAAAGGGAATAAGATAGTTATTGTGGAATCAAAATATTCATGCTAGCTTTCATTCACCGACATCTTTCACATTAATACTAATCAATTCATTACGTCCAGTGATTGGTAGTGTGTTGTGAGTTAACTATTGAACTTTTGTGCTAGGGTGCGTTTGTGTGCGTCAAAATTGTTTAATTTACGAACATTAATTAAATTCTCGTGTTTTCAAAGCGAGAACTGCGTTCCGGGGATTTTCGCCTTAAAAAAAAACATTTCAACATTGATCAAAGTTAATTTTGGTCTAATTTATATTCTTAGCAAATTATCCAGACAATGTTATGCGAGGTTAGATATATTAAACAAATGTATATACATTAGTACCACATATAAGCACTTAGAGAGAGGAAGGAGACAAATGACGCACGCTAATAGAGGAAAATGGCTACATTTATCGGTAAACATATATTTAATACACCTCATCCTTTATGACTATATCTAAGGTTATGGTGGTGGTTACGAACAGTATCGATCGATATAAAGTATTGAAATACGTGTTCATTTTATACACATTTAATGACACAAATCGATTTTCTCATACGTAGCTGTCGAGTCAGATTTGATTGAAAATAGTTTAGTTTGTTTCTATTTATATTTATATAAAACTTGTTTCAATGTTTGCATAACAGTGCAGAAAAAAGTCTCGTAAAGTTTTCGTTTGGGCTTTCGTCGTTTCTTAATTATTTTTTGGTATCCTTGTAAAAAAAAACACGAAAACTAACTGAAATAATAAAATTTAACATAGTGAATATTATTTTTCTTTGTTTGACAGCCATCTTGAAACTGCCTTGGACGTTCAATTAAATTGCCTGTAATGAGAACACCCTTAACTGTTTTATAAGATTTAAAACACCTCCGTTGTATTTTCTAAAAAACCCAGCATTATTTTAACCGCACGGGTTGGCGTAAGACTATCTTATGCAGCCTGCAAGTGGGGCAATACGTTTAGACGTCTGTCACTTAAGTTTGTTTTAAAGTTGAATTTGAGTGTATATCTTACCCTTACGGGAGTCGCATACGGGCTTAGCATATCACATACTCTTGTATATACTGTCTTAGCTGGGTTAACAAACGAGGCAGAAAACCATATGGGTTTACAATTTTTCATGTGACGAACTCAAAGATCAAATTTCTTAGAATTGGTGCCACAACTTAAGAAATGGTAACACGACATTACAACAAATTTTAGCTCATCTAATCGATATTCTGAGTTTTTATTTCACCGCCCATATTCAATAAGAAGTTTTTTTTACAAATAGTTGGATTATAGGTTTTTATGATGTGGAAGTCAAAATTTGGCCAGAACATGTAAAAACCCGATTTTCGAGATATAAAGTAATTTTTTACAAAAAGACCATTTTAGCGATTTTGCGCAAAAAATTAAGATACTACAACGACTTCAAACATTTTGGAAGTTAAGGAAAAAGAAGTAATAGGAAGATGGCAAATTAAAATTAAAAAGATTGGTTAATATCTATAAACTAAATAATAATTTCAATTTCTTTTATAAAATAAAGTAAAATAAACGGTACCAGGAACTGGAACATACTTTCTCACAAACATATTTAAATTATTAAACAGATTCACTGTGACTTGTAGGGTGGGGTAGGAGAGGTGATTTTGTATTAAAGTTGGAGATTAACTAATAAATATTATTATTATTATCTAGAGAGAAAACTATTCGATCGATTTCGAACAAATTTGCACCAAACACGTCAATTAGGCCTTTATGGATGCACGAAAAAAGGTTTTGAAAATTTTTGAAAAACAACCCCTTTTATGACCAAAAAAAACCCCCAAAACCAGTTATTATTATTATTATTACTAGCTAAACGAGAACTTTTAGAAAGACGCGGTTTTTCGCATATGGTAGGGTACATTAAGGGCTACAAATAAGCAAAATTTTATCAAAATCGTTAGAGCCATTTTTTTATATAAAAAAAAAATAATAACTGATTTTTTGGGGGTTTTAGCCAAAAAGGGGGTTGTTTTTCATGCATCTATACAGGCCTACTTGACATGTCTGCTGCAAATTTGTTTGAAATCGATCGAATAGTTTTCGCTTTAGCTTTGTACACATACTGACATACATAAATACAGACAGACATTTTGTAAAAAACACTTTTTTGGACTCAGAGGGTCCCAAAACGGATATTTCCACAAAAATCTCAACATCGATTTTTTTTTGCGATCACTATACTTTCTCTATACTATAGTATAGTGAGAAAGTAAAAATGGTACCCATAATGGTTCATCTTTTAAACCACATCCATTTTCTTGAATGAAATCATTTTCATTATCTTCCAAAGCTGGGGTAGCAGCAATGGTTTCTGGACACCGTCGTATAAATCGAATGGCTTAGATAGGCATCTAGATCGCAACCCGAAATTAAGGGATCTGACGTAATAAAAAGATTGTGAATAACATCTTCATTCGTTGAGATACGGGAGCATTCAAAACAAATACAAATTTTGGGTAAAATGTACTAGTAGACGAGTAATCCACCGCAAGAGCTTATATAAATCTCAAACATTTGGATTGTAAAATAAATTGTTACTCTTTATAGATTGTGTTGAAAAAGTCGACAAAAATTTTATTTAATTACATACGTGTAAAGTCGTGAAGTTATGCGACGCGATATGACGTTTTATATTATATCCTCTTCGACAATTCCATAGAAAGTAGAGACGTGTTTGGAATGTTAACACATTGAGACATATTATACAATTTATAAAGTTCTGATCATGTCTGGCAGATTAATTTATATAAATACCTAGTATTGGAATTTATATAAACAAAAACATCTGTGTATAAGAATATTCTGGGTCATACATAAACTATTGAATCAATTATTACTCTGGGAATGTAGACAATTAATATTGGTCAACAGGACAGAAAAAGTCTCCGTTTGAAAATTATGAGAAGTTTAAGCCTACCATTCAATTGGTCGAATCGTACATCCATCTAGTTGGGCTGTTTATTGAGTGTGGTATATTTTATAGTCAAAGTAATTAATATAATTAGTTAATTAGTATAATGTCCAGATAATTGTGTCCACAAGAGGTATCCGTAAATCAACGGCCGATATTGAGTCATGTCCAGCCATAAATAAATAATTATGCCAAATTAGGTCGATGGTGTATAGGTAATTCCAAGAATAGCCACCTGCTAAGTTTGTTATATCTTCCAGTCTAATCCGTCAATCCGTCCGGTAAAATAGTTGGTTAATTAGTATAATATCCAGATAATTGTATCCACAAGAGGTATCCGTAAATCAGCGGCCGATATTGAGTCATGTCCAGCCATAAATGAATAATTATGCCAAATTAGGTCGATGGTGTATAGCCAATTCCAAGTCTATTTAGCCACCTGCTAAGTTTGTTATATCTTCCAGTCTAATGCGTCGGGGCAAAATTGTTTATTAAATAATAGTTTCAAAGCAGGTTATGCGTGTGTGTGTGGGGGGGAGGGGCGTGAGAGAGAGAGGATAAAGGTGTGTGTGTGTCCAAGTAGGGTGGATGTGGTAAATTATAAGGATACACGACCCAATAGGTTACAGTGGCGGGTAAATTGGTTTTGATAAGTGATCAGATACAAATCGTCTACAAGATGGGAGACCAAACCTCGACTTAGGTTAGAGGTCTACGCGATAATACAGGGTGTACCGTAAGTAAAAGGCCAAACTTCGGGAAATGGTTCTATGGCCAAAATAAAGAGAAAATCAAGCATAACATTTTTTCCAAAACGCATATTTTTTCAGATATCCACCATTTTTGTTTACAAAATAGTTCATATCTAGAGAACCCTATGACCGATTGAGTTACAACTTGGCATGAAGTTTAAACGATGATCTAAAAGAAATAAGCGATCATATCCAAACGTTTCAAAATGGTGGCGGTTTCAAAATTTCAAATCTAAATTACCCCAAAACCGTACATTTGCATATAGTGCGCATTTGCTTTGAAATGTACTCCTGGATGGCTAGTTGATATTTTAGACAAATTATATTGTCGCTTTAGTTGGCTTCTGCCTAGAGGAACCCTTGTGGAAACACGATTGTAAGTCAATTTCACCGTTGAATAACTTAGGAGTCCTGTTTCACATGCTAATATCCGACATGCCAACTTGTTGCTTTTACAGTAAGTAACTTTGGTCGAATACTTATTACGTTTCCTTTGGAAACTTTGTAAATGTGGACATAAAAACGGTACCAATCGGTTAAGTTTACTCTTGAAGAGAAAGAATCGTAGTGATTTACATGTCATTTTCGATGTTACCGAAATTACAATAAAGGATCCAAACATAAGCACGACTTAACCGTAAAGGTATACCCCTAAAAAAAATTAAAAACCTCTGCGTGCTTTGTACGCCAATGCACTTGTACCTCAACAGAAACATTTAACAATTTCTTCTCAAACAAAGCCATCCTCAAAAATAAGGTGGTAAATAATATTAAATATCTAAATGAAATTATTGTAATTATTCGTATGATATATCAGGAGTTGATACAATTTACAAACCCAGCACTACTTAGGCATACTCATAAACAAAAACCTAACAAAAAATTATAAATAAAAATAATTTCCAAGTATAAAAACCAGCCGTTTATACAAATGCCACTGAGAAATAGCCCACATGCTAGTTTGAAGTTGTACCAATATTGAAAATCGTCTTTCATCTCAGCTATGTACTTTGAAGTTGTACCAATATTGAAAATTGTCTTTCATCTCAATAAAGTTGTATTGAAAATCGTCTTTCATCTCATTGAAGTTGTACCAATA
>JAGFPH010013169.1:0-15432 GCA_018207615.1 Philaenus spumarius
AAAAAAAATCAGCCGTATTGTAAATTACTGGTACTTTTGGTCTAAATTGACCCCTACCGACTGGCCTGTTACGGAATTAGATATATAGATTTGTATCTGGCCCCATTATAATTTAAATCTAAAAAATAAAAAATAACATAAACATGATTTTTTATAGTCATGGCAGTTTTCACTTGTGTCGGCAGCCTTACGATTGCGTTTTTTTATTTTTTATTTATCTATATTTTAGTTTTGCTGGGTGATTACTAATGGTAGTCTTTTACATGATATAGTTGCACCCCACACCAAACACTCCTCTTTTCTCAAACTGGTCTTTGGATAATTCTATGGAGGAGTTACATCGTTTTTACTATAGCCTACAGATTATAATTCTTAAAATGAATCTTATTTTATTGAATAAACTATTGGAGGCATGGAACAACAGTTTCGATGTAAAATTGTTTTTCATTAAAAAGCTGAATTGGAATTAAGTAAATCATATGATAGAATACTAAGATAGACGACTGCGTATTTTCAACATTGATACATCAATCAGCTGTTTACTGCAACCGAGACCTGACACAGTAACGTAAAAGGTAGCTTAGCACAGATTCTAGATGCGGACAGATTTCGCGTTTAATTCTAGCGAGACAAACACTTTTAACTCGTATATAAACATTCTGTCTGGTGCTTTAAGAATTTAAGTATAGATAAAACTAAAGCGATCGAAATAAAGAAGTGGTCTGAATTCAACAGCTCAGGGCTTTGGTGCTAATATTACGGCCTAATCTATTGTTTGCTAGTAGAGCGAACACCAAAATACTCCTTAACATTAAGTTTGGTATTTTAAATAAAATAGTTCGACCGCACGGCTGAACCGCTGACATGAGTTGAGCGAATTCCCAAAATTAATTATATATGTTTTTAGGGTTTATACTAACTTTTTGGGAAATTGGTCTACTCACGAAGGCCAATAGCTGATTGTGTACGAAATGTATTAGTAGAATTTGTTTGCACATCCGCCAACAGCCCCGGCTCGCGCACTGCTACGTTTCGCTCGCAGCGAGTTTGCACCTCGATCTTGCACCCTCGGATGGCTTCGCTTCGCACACTCTGTTTTTATGGTATTTTACGTTTTAACCGAATTTAGGGGAACCAGACGGGTTAATAAGGTCTTGTAAAAAACAAAATGTGCAAAATAAGCTCGTATATTTATTTATTTAGATAAAAGTTTTTCACTGTAGTACGAAATACTTCAAAAAAGTTACTTCCTGTCAGAAACGTGTTTCCAATGTTGGATTTTTTTAACAAGTCTGGGGGACTTAGAAAAACCAAAACGTGTACCAAATTTGAACCATAGTATATAATTATTATAAAACTAGGGGAGACCCCTGCGTGCTCCGCACGCCAACCCTCGGTACGACCTTCTAAAAACATATGTTATTTTTTATTTATAATAAAAGTGTAGGATTAATAATAACCTCAAAACTAAGATGGTAAATAATGTTAAATGTTCAAATCAAATTATTTCTTATATTTTATAACAGCAGTAATAATAAAGTTTAAAAGAACCAGTAAGGCTCAGGTCTACACTTAATCAAAAACCTAACAAAAAAGTTATAAATAATAACCTCAAAACTAAGATGGTAAATAATGTTAAATGTTCAAAACAAATTAGTTCGTAAATTTTACAATTTGAATAAATAATTCATTTCCTCCCTTATAAAAATCAATATTTACTTCGACAAAGCAGCTGTATTAGTTTGTTTCTTATTATAAACAGCTGTTTTGTATAGAAGTGGTTTTTAAATATTTTCCATGTTAATATTATGGGGAAAACCCGACCTTTGAGATTAGCTCACGCCATTAAGGATAAGAATTTTTGACATCTAAAACCTTATTGCAAAACTACGAAATGAGACGAATTTTTTGAAACCTCAAACATTAAAATTGGTCCAGAAATAAGGGAGGAGTTGTGTTTACAAAAAACGGCTTCAAGTATTATATATAAAGATATATTTTTTAAATTAGTTTTAATAAAGATGAACTGTTTATAACTCCAAATCTAAGTCTGTGAATAATATTAGATGTCTGAATAAAAGTTAGGTTTAAGAATTTATAATTACAGAATTTATAATTCAAGTTCAAAACAAATCATTACTACCGAAGTCTACTCATCAAGAAAACCTTTAGCTTAAAACTAGAAATACAATCTATTTCAAAGTATGGAATCACCTGTTACTGGAAATTCCACTGAGAAGTGAGGAGGTAATTTTCATAACCCCACATGTCCATGTTGACTAATTTTTCAGAAAAGCCAGAAAACTGATTTTCATACATTTTGTTACCAAGACATTTTGATGTAATATTATTATGAATCTATACTAATTTTTGAGCCAAAAAACACACATATTTGTAGAAAGAAATTAATAATAACCTTAAGATGTTACAAATAAGTTTGCAGATGTGGGGTTATGCTTGTAAAACGCGCTGCATGTGGGGTTTTGACCAAAACACAATTGTAAATGTGGGGTTTTGATTTAACCACTCTTGTAAAATGTAGGTTAGTTTTAAAGGAAAATAGAATGGGGCTAGTTTAGTTAGGTTAGGTTACATTTGCTATGAATTAGAAAATGTTTTATTAATTTGTACACAAAGTAAAAAAAACATTTAATTCACATTAAGAGCATAAAAATACGTTTTGTTATTGATAAGTACTACAAAATTCTGGAAACGAATAGTCTGTAATATTAGTCTATTACAAGTGATGTGCACAGTCTTCCTCTAAGCAGTCACACTCAACAACTTCTTCCTCTTCTTCAGGACTTGAAGGAGTATCCACAATAATATCTTTATACCATTGAAGGCATACATTTTCTTGCCAATTTTGTTCAAAAAGAATAGTCAATAGTTCATTTACATCCTTTTTTTTTGCTGCACTAACGAGGTGAACTAGCGGAATATCTTCAAGAGGAGTTTCCAATATCTTCGCCCAATTCATATGTTTCTTCAGAAGACTATATTCTATAAGATCCGGTTCAAACCGGTAGAATTCATTTCCTTTGACCAAAATCTGAACTTTGTTCTTTTTCACAACTTTATTAATGAAAATTCTTTTTGTATCGCTGATTTTAGGCAGATGTTTCAACGATTTATCAAGGGACTTGACATCTTTAAGAGACCAATCAGTACCAAGTATCTTCACAGTTCCAACTTTTTTATATTCTTCAAAGTACTCTTCCTTAGTAATGAGCGTTGGTTTTTTCCTTAATAATTTCTCGGCTCTTCCGAAAACTCGGTCAGCTGGCAAAAAAGAATGCCCCCTCACCGGGAAGGTAATTGTTATATTTTTTAAGCTACCAACATGGGATGCTAGGAAGTACATGAGGGTATGAAACACATGATTGTTTTTGTTTTGCCCTGTACAGCCATCACAAAACAATCTCAAATGGGTAACATGTGACAGATCGTCAGATTTGAGGTGAGCTAAAAGAGCAGAGGCTACTTCAGTCGAACCACGCCCTGCTTGCTCCTCTGTCCAGATATAAAAACATGGTTGTTGGTTTGTTTGCACATCTGTCACACAAACATTATAAAGTCCTAGTTGCCTAGCATAAAAAGCCTGTTGGACTGGTGTTCTGGGTAGTGGTTGGACCTGCTGCATGTCAAAACACAAAGTTTTTTCTCCTTCTTTGGTTTCTTTCATCAAGTCGTAGAAACACTTGGCCCTTTTCTTATGTATTCTTTTTTCAGCAAAAAGTGCCTGCTTTTGTGCTACTGAAGCATTTTTTATTTTATAGTCCATCATGGCACAGTAACCGCAAATATCAGAGGCGGGAGATCTAAAACCTATATTAAATTCCCCAGAAAATATTTTACGAAACATTGATATCTTGACATGGAGTTGTGGGTTTTCTTCACTGGCATTATAAATTTGGTGAAGTTTTCTAATTGAAAGATCACTACTTAAGTAGATTCTTTTTGATTTTTTTCGATTATAATGGCTTTCAGTGCCTTTTAGGTTTCCAATAAACTGGCGTACTGCTTCCTTTTTAGCGAAAGATCTTTGGCTTACTCTGTCGCCCCCCCTATTATCTTCCAACCCTTTGTTGGTTTTAAGCTTCGATATGATACATCTTATTCTTTCTGGGGTGAACTGCATAAGGCGTAAAAAGAAAGCTTTGCATACAGTTACACTTCCCCCAGAAGCCAGTGGAAATCTGTAGGTAACTGAAGTTGATTTCGGTTTTGTTTTTGGCTGTGGTAGGCCTAGGCCTAAGCAAGATTGCCGAGATCGACGGCGATGAACTGTTTTAGTAGTAATAAATCTACCAACCAATTGGTCTTGGTATATTTTTTCAGGTTTAGAGTAGAGAGTTTTTCTAAAAGTTACAGCGTCTCTAGGACGAACTTCATTACATTTAAAAACAGTACCTTTATGTGTGCAACCTACGAAAACACAACCACCAGAAGGAGCAGTATATCTCTTTTCCTTAAGTAATTGACGCTTTGGAACTGTCTTTTGTCTTTTTCTCGACCCAACACTCGCTTTACTAACTAACACTAATTCATTAACGACATTATTTTGATTTAAACTCATATTACTTAGTTGTTAGACACTCCACTTAAATAACTGACACACTCTTAACCTCAAACAAACAACTAGTGAAGGCATGACAACAACATAGACAAAAAAGGTCACGTGACTCGAATTCCTGCTCCTCATTGGACAAAAGGAAATGTGGGGTTCTGCTGTAACCATAGAGGATTATATGTGGGGTTTTGCTTTAAACACTAACTTTATAATTAGTATTTAAAATGTAAATGTGGGATTTTGCTCACTTCTACACATGAAAGTATGTATATTTTCAAATGACAAATATGAAACAGTCAATATCTAAAAAAAAATTTTTTTGGGACATGTGGGGTTATGAAAATTACCTCCTCAAGTAGCTTACAGTCTTGTTTAATAAACATCTGATTGTGATACCAACACTGAATAATTGTGAAACCAACACTGAAAGCCTTCAGCTGAGTTATGTAGTTTTACTATTTATAGACCTCTAAGTTTTCGTCGAAATTATTTGCGAATTTCCATAGGAAATAATATGAGCTATTGCGCAGGGACTCTTAAGGCGAGACCTAAGGTCGGGGTGGATAATGAGCACCGATCATGAGTCCCAGAACATGTTATGTTGTCTCATTAAAAATGTTACATATTTATTAAGTATTGATGTATTTTCACTACAAGGAACGCATTTTACGTCCGATTTGATTATAAAACGATCAGCAAAAAAATCCAAACATCTGCAGCACGTTTTTTTGACAGGAAGTAACTATTGTTTTAGACTTTTCGTACTTGAATAAAAGTGTTTTGGAATTTATCTAAAAAAATAAATAAATGATATTACTCTGCACATTTTGTGTTTTTACACTACCCCTTATAGAGAGTCTGGTTCTCTAAAAATCGATCAAAACGTAAAATAACCATAAAAGAACCTTTTACTTCGTGAGAAGACAAATTCTTCAAATAGTTTGTTGAAACCATTGTACAAACTTAATTTTGGAAATTCGTTCCACTCACGGCTACGCGTGGTCAAATTACTTTTAAACTTTATTATTTTTCACCAAACTTGAGATCGTTTCTTTCAGTTTGATACGCAAACAGTTTCACGTAATTTTAGTTTAAACGTTTAAAATTAAATATCAGGAAATTTGATCTAATTACTATTTTTTTCCTAGACTTAACCTTTTACGAGCTATACCAGTCATTCGAAATCTTGTAAAATTCGCGAATGCTGTCACTCGCAGGTGAAGTCGCGATTAAAACCGTCATCGCTTGTCTTTGGAATCAATGATTGATGACACCAAGGAAAGGGGAGGTTGGTTTTACACCTGGGAATACGCGTCGGTTAAACCTATCCCTTTAAATTATTCCTCCAAACTTTCCAACCTGAAAATGATATTAAATGTTCAGCCTTTGGATAAGTATTTTTAATGATAACGAATGACCTGTTAAACATTAAAGCGAAACTCAGGAAGTATCAGAAAATTGCATTACTTTTATAGGCCAGTCGGTAGGGGTAAATTTAGACCAAAAGTTCCAGTAATTTACAATACGGCTGATTTTTTTTATAAGTAAATTAAAGTATGTAGATTAACATAAAAAAAGTTTACCAGTCTATCGATTTCCCAAAGTCGAAAAAAAATCGATTATCCTTAATATTTCGAGCTGGATGGAAGATAGAGAAAAATAAAAAATACCACCGTGTAAGGGAGATATTTTCAACAAAAAAGGGCATATGCATTTATTTCGTCCGAACAATGGTTTGTCTGGAAAAAATTCGATAATGCAGGTATGTATTTTGCAGCAGGGGAAATCACTAAAAGGGGACATCTTATTCATATATGAAGCGTTGGCTCATTCTAAATTGGCTGAACTTTAATATATCGAATTGAAACTTAGGAGTTAAAATATATATTTTAAACATTTATGCTGAGTCTCAGCTTGTTATCTTGAAAATGACCCAATCTAGGAGTCGATTTCGATTATAGATTTTAGGAGTACCGGACCCACGAACTAATTTCAATCTATTCCAGTTTCGTAAATTTTTGGAATATCAACATCAAATTTGTTTTACAAGTTGAGTACACCAGTATAAATATTCTTAGTAAGTATGAACGATTTTTTCATGTTATTTTTAAAAACGAAGCGCTTGAAAATAGTCTTCTATTTTACCTATCTCGTTTTAACTATAACACCTTTGGATTCTACGACTCCATTTTCGACATTTTTGAACATATCGATTTAAAAATTAGTACAGAAATTAAGAACACAATTGTTTTTTGCTATACTTATTTTAAAAACTATATTTAAAAAATTGAGTAATCTGCAGCCGATTAACTCAAGCGTTTTGATGAAAAATCTAAAAGGGTCTAAAATTATACTTTTTTAAGTTACTTGTGCTTTGAAAAGTAAATAATAAAAAAGGTTTATACTCCTTGATCTTCTTTGAATCTATATATTTAACTTTTAAAAAAACTTTCAGGTTGATATTTTGAAAATTTTCTAAACTGGAGCTGATTGAAATGAATTGGTGGGTCCGGTAGGTACTCCTAAAATCGAAAAAACCATTGATAAGTCAAGTGGCTCTAGATCGGGTAATTTTCAATATAACAAGCTGAGACTCAGCATAAATCTTTAAAATATATATTTTAACTCCTATGTCAAGTTTCAATTTGATATATTAAAATTTGGCCAATTTAGAATGAGCCAACGCTTCATATATGAATGAGATTTCCCCCTTTTAGTGATTTCCCCTGCTGCAAAATACATACCTGCATTATCGAATTTTTTCCAGACAAACCATTGCTCGGACGAAATAAATACATGCAACCTTTTTTGTTGAAAAATACCTCCCCTACACGGTGGTATTTTTATTTTTCTGTATCTTCATTCCAGCTCGAAATATTAAGGATAATCGGAAAAAAAATGATAATCGATTTTTTTTCGAATTTGGGTAATCGATAGACTGGTAAACTTTTTTTTATGTTAATCTACATACTTTAAGGTACTTATATAAAAAAAATCAGCCGTATTGCAAATTACTGGTAGTTGTAACCTATACCGACTTTGCTATTAGTGGATATTTTAAACTCTTAAATTTAAATTATTTATTGATTCTAGACTACAGTGCATGATACACTGTGTTGTTTGCGCCAAAATACCCAGCAGAAAGCTAAATTCTGTGTTTTAATCACTTTGAAGACACATCTGAAAAACGGTATAGATGATAGATCAATCACCAGGGCATATGGGTGTGTAATATCATTCTAGTAAAAGCAACGAATGAAGTGAGCAAAGCCAACCTTGAGAAGGCTGACCTATGATATTACATTGGTAAAGCGCTCGATCTCGACTAGAATATCGCTTGTATACACTTTCGTTTAATGTCAGTCTTATTAGCGAATTTCCATAGGAAAAATGAGCTATTGCAGTGGCCCTTATGGTAAGACCCAAGGTCGGGAGTAGCAAATGAGCACTGATCATGGTCCCCAGAACACGTTTTTTTGGTGTCATTAAAATTCATATATACATATGTATATATTTTTGTATGTATGTGTGCGCACTCTAACGGACGCATTTTACGTCCGATTTGGTCCAAAGTTGGTACATATGTTGGTTGTATATGTCGCTCGGACGAGTTCGTTAGCCAAAAAAATCCAGCAACCAGAAGTACGTTTTTTGACCGAAAGTAACTATGTTTTGAAATTTTTACTACGAGAATGAAATGTTTTAAAAGTTTTTTTCTAAAAATATAAATGTAGGATGTTATTCTGCACATTTTGTTTTTTTACGCGACCTTATAGCTCGCTTGGTTCCTCCAAAATCAAAACGTGATATACCATAAAAGTACCCGGTTCGAAGCCAAGGGGTGCAAACTCGCGAGGCCACTAGGCGCAAACAAATTCTACTAATATATTGCGTACACACAGACAGCTGTTCAACGCCTTCGTGAGTAGACCTATTTCTCAAATTGTTGGTTGAAACCCTAAAACATAGGCAAATAAACTTAATTTTGGAAATTTGCTCAACTCACGTCAGCGGTAAAGCTGCGTGGTCGAATTATTTTTAGTTTCAGCTATTTAAGGCTCAGGTCCCTAAATTCAAAACGGCGAAGTTGGCTACCAATTTCAATGTTAAAATAACTTCTCTTTTAAGCATATTTCTGTGTTATTTTCGTCAGAAAAACGAAAGCTGTATTTGTTTCTTCTTAAATTAAAATATATTGTGGGTGTTGATTGCAAAGGTTTTTTGCAATATCTCTTTTTGCAACTGAGTAAAAAGTGAATAAAGTTTACTATTTATATCATACGTTTATGAAAACAATAAAACTGTTTTTGAAAATTTATTCAGCATTCAACATCAGCATATGACAGTACTTCAAAATGAAACCAAATTTTAAAATTATTCCACGAATTAACGGGGAAAAAATGACTTATTCTGTAGCATTGCTCTTATGGGAATCAGATTTAATAATGCGAGCAGGGTATGCCACCCTTAAATTTGCAGAAAACTCGTATGTATAGTTATTAGGTAACAAAATTCATCTCGATGATTTACTGCTATTACTGTGACAAGAAGGAAAATTTTTCGTCTTGTTTATCTGTAAAAAGAATGTATTATTTCCAATTTTTGTGAACTAGGAATTATAGTTTAGGTGTTACGATTTCCTGCAAATTACAAATTAAATTTAAATTTACCAATGTATAATTAGTAGATAACAAAGTGCACCCTGATGTTTTACTTTTTTTTATGCCTCTATTGTTGAATGGAAGATACTGTGGGGCACACTTTCCTCAGGTGTGCTAGGTGGGAATGTGACAGAGAGGAGCTAGAGGTTGCAGCAGGGAGCATACCCGATATTGAAGATCTGACCGAACTAATGTTAAGAAGTGAAGACGATTGGAGGGCGATTGCCAAGTTTGTAAGATGTGTACTGTTACAAAAGACCACTGAGGCGATGTACATACTCATTGACATAATAATAATAATAACTGTGAGAAGGGGAGGGGTTTTAGCCGGTAATAGTCCGGCACTACCCTAGTAGGGAATACAGGGTGTCCATGATGGATATTCCCTCCCCCAGGAAAGTAATAGATCAAGTGGCGTAGCCTGAATTAATATCTCAACGGTCCCAGGCTACTGATGGAAGATAATTAAAAAAAGTGACTAGGCAGAAAATAATGTTTGTTTTTTGTTTAGAAGCAAACATCTGAAATAAAAATGTATAATTCACAAATTTTTCACCCACGAATTATAATTTAGGTGTTCGTGAACGATTTCATGCAATTTACAAAAGATTATCTTCAAAACTAGATGAAAGATAAGTTATATTGAAGAGGATTGTATGAGACGCTTCATCCTAGTATTGTACACCCTTAAGCTACATCGTCAGTCGTTCTTGGCACTTTGGATATCGCGCGAAACCCTAGTTCTGGTTTTATCACCACTAAAAATTACCTGTTTCTGTTACTCCCTTACTCAGGACTGAGTGCAGTCACAGCTAGCATTTTCACCCTGAACGTTAGTTACAAACTGAATCAGATGAGAACAAACTTCTAGTCGATAGTGTACACTGTAGACTTAATATTATAATTAAGTTATATTAAATAAACGGTACCAGGAACTGGCACTTACTTTCTCACAAACATATTTAAATTATTAAACAGATTCACTGTGACTTCATAATTGTAAAAGTAGGAGATTAACTAATAAATATTATTATTATTAGCTAGTGAGGAAACTATTCTATCGATTTTGAACAAATTTGTACCAAACACGTCAATTAGGCCTGTATAGATCACGAAAAAATGTTTTGAACAATTTTGAAAAACAACCTCCTTTCAGGCCAAAAAAACCCCCGAAAATCAGTTATTATTATTATTATTATTAGCTAAACGAGATTTTTTAAAAAGATACTGGTTTTTGCATATGGTAGGGTACATTAAGGGCTACAAAAATAGAAAATTTTTATCAAAATCGTTAGAGCCGTTTTTTTATTAAAAAAATAATAACAGATTTTTTGGGGTTTTTTTTTGGCCAAAAAAAGGATGGTTTTTCAAAACATTCTAAATTTTTTCGTGGATCTATACAGGTCTAATTGACATGTCCGGTGCAAATTTGGTTAGAAAGTAAAAAAGAAAAACTATTTAAACTTCAATTACTTTCGTCTAAGGGTAAAATCGGACAATTGCACCCATTACTTGAGCGAGAAAGTACGCCAAGAAGTAACATTTTCAACATAGTTAGGTGGACGAAAGGGGGACTGGATTCGCTTCGAAACCACTACGCAGTGGATTTATGGGCCAGGAAACTCAGATGTGGGAGTTAAAACACATTTAGTGTATCCGATTTTTATTTCATTAACTTTTTCACGTATTTTAGGGGGAAGTCGCTGGTACCTGGCAGTGTTATAAAAAATAATACTTTAAACAAAATGATGATACTATAGATTTAACCTCCTCAGTGAAGAATTACTGATTATATGTAACCCCAATGGAAAACGGAGCGAGGGCTAGCCGATTTTTTGCCGTGGGGGTCATAAACTGTCAAAATAGCCAGGTAGGGCCGAGGGCCAGTCGACTCCCCAGAGCGAAAGTGATTCAGGGGAGGGGTAAGATTAAATGCATAGAGTACGACTCTAAACTAATTTCTATAGAAGAGTTTTAGGTTAGGTTAGGTTTTTTTTAAATTATAATTATATAAAGTGATAATACGATGAAATATTATAATTATACAAATATTATAATCATACTGTTATCGGCAAAATACTGTGACTAAACAGTTTAGGTAAGTCCTCTATTTTTTTTTATTCTAATTATATAAAGTGATAATACGACGAAATATTATAATTATATAAATATTATAATCATACTGTTATCGGAATACATAAACGATAATTAAAACCTTTCCACCTCCACACCCACCGCACAGTAGAACAGGTCACTGATCCCTAGCCGGCTGGCCCTCGCTCCGCCAAGCCTCTGGCTGTCAAATTACCCTCGTAAAAGTTTTTAGGCAACTGGCCCTCGTCTCTGCACTCAACCCCAATTGACTAGATCTGTACACTGATTTTTAAATAGCAATAGTTCTCTAAAGTTAAATGTTTTTTTTCATTTAAAGTGTTTGTACACTATTATGTACATTTACCTTCTAATGTGCACTTATGCTGCCACCTGTGGTTGATTATTCAAACTACTACAGCATTTATTTAAATGGCTGTGCAAATAAAACTTATGGGATTAGCCGTAGTAGCCAGTCTATTTATTATATTTTAAATAATGTTAATAATATTCACTTATTTTAAATTGTTGTAGTCATAAAACAGAGTTTAACGTTTTTAAATATAGTTTTTTTTTAAATCCATTCAGCAGTTATAAGTATATTATGATTTTTTTGAAAAATCAATGTACATTATACTGTACAATCCCTGGTTATCACGCCTACCAATTAATTACCTAATATAGGTAGCACTATTAGAAGGAACATCACTCATTAATTGTTAGGTTATTTGCTTTGTGTTTTAACCCTAAAATTTGAAAAAAATATATATTTCTTTATTTTTGTGATTAACTAAGGTTGTTTAGTAAAAAACATTTTTTTTACTAGTTTTATTTAGTATATACATATGTAAATACCTTAGTAAAATTATGTATAACAGCCCCAGCCGGAGTCTAGATATCTAGTCATATCCCGTCAGCTTGGAAGTGATCCAACCACCGTTTGCTTTACTTCCGCCCTCCTACCCTCAAACCACACCATATAAATTGCCAATTGGAAGCAAGCACTAGCCAAGAAAGTCCTGCTTTCTGGTGGCATTTGTTGAAACTAGGTGTAGGCCTGATGTTTCACAGAACTGCAATGGTACTCTAAAGTACCTCCAGGCCTCAACGTGTAGATAAAGCCATTGTTACCTTTTATAAAGACAATTGAATTGGGTGGTACTTAAAAGTACCGTCAGTCCTCAAAGGGTTAAACATTTTAGTTAGATTTTAGTAAAAAATAAAAAACGAATGTTGTACAGTTTACGTCAACAAATCGCTATAATATATAAATTATGGCGTGCAATTATTTAACGGAGTTTATATGTTTCGAAGCTGAAGGGGACAGACAACACGGCCACTTGAAATAATGCCCATTTTATAACTTTTTCTTCAAACCATTCTCTGTTCCTTCTCTGCCCAAGGCTCGCTCCTTACAAGATAACTTGATCAAACATCAGCTGACTGCACATTGCGAGGTTTTGTCTTCAGTTTCGATTTATTGAATATTCGTCGTGACGTTCGATACTACAATCAGAACGATTGTAATTCAATAAACGTTTACAAGATATCAAGGTTACTTCGCGTTTACGTGTTCGAATTAGGTTCGATTTACGTGAAAAGTATTTCAGAAGCGACAAATTGTTTTAACCGATTCCGCATTCGGGAACGGTTTAAATTGAGTTAGCTTTGATTCGGAACGAAAATAATATTCAAATAAATCTGGAATCTATACAAAAGTAAAAGTTACAAGTGTAAGTGTTAAAATAAAAATTAGAACACTCATGAAAAGAATAATTTTACAAAAAATATAACCGAAAAATATAATTGATTAATTATTAACTAGCTGCCTGTGAGAATATTTCGCAAGTTATTAGGAGGTGAATACTTTGATTTAATTCAGTTAATTACGTTTATTTATTTACGGTGGTTTAATTTGACAACAGTTTATAACGCTTTACGTCGATTTAATTTGATTCATTTGTGTGATAGATTTTACATGCATATCCTATTACTTTAAATGAGCAATTCTTGTATCTATCTTTGTATCTGTCTTTGTATCTTTGTATTTGTCGCAGATCTCGAAAACGGCTCTAACGAATTCAAAGAAATTTTGTATTTAGGTTTATTTTTTTATTTTTAAGTACACCTATATAGTTGTATTTCGTGTAAAAACACAATTGTTTTAGAAAATCTAATTTAAAAGTTGAGAAATTTTATTATAGGGTCTTATGGGTTGCCATGTTGGTTACAAAATAACAACGAAATAGTAAATAAAGCGATCAAAACAGCTGTTTATAAACAAGCCAATTTATTCTGTTTTATCAGCTATTCATTGGATAGTTTTTAATTGCAGTTAAAAAAGCAAGCTAATTTATACTGTTTTAGCACGTTGGAATTAGAATAAATTGGGCCTGATTTAACAATTTATTTTGTCAAAAAAAAAAAGGTAAACTTGGCAAAGATGGATAAATTCTAATAGTCAATTTTGTAATATAGGCGTAGCTCATTTCTGAAACATAGTATTGAGGTTATGTTAATCCTGCAATAATTTTTACTATATTTAGGCCTGGTTTCAAAACTTTAGTTGACAGAAAATAGTAGAACTAGGACTAAAATCGTAACGAAAGCCTCTCACGTTTCTAAAGCATGTATTTGAGGTTATAATTAATCTTGTAATTACTGTTAATATATTAACAAGCCTGGTTTCATAATTTTAGACACCTATGTACAATCGAGCCAAAGATTAACGAGATTTTTTAGCGAATTTTCCAACTGCGAGCGAAGCGAAGCAGCCATCTGAGGCGGGGTTGGGACGCGAAGTGTCCAGGGGCAGAGCCCCTAGTAGAGTTTAAACAATCTAACATAACAGCTGTCATGTTAGTTAAAAAGATTGTTAATGGATGTCGCTTTTCATTATTAATCATATGAACGTTCGTATGAAAAATTTTAATTAATTTCTTTAAGAAAACGTTAGTTTTAAGCTATTTGTCTATTGTTGCGTCAATAGCGGGAACATATGCTTTAAAATGATATTTGAACCATTGATTTTGATAAAAAATTAAGAGAGATATGGTCTTGTTAAAAATAAAACAAATTTGAGAAATAATATACAGGATGTCCCATAATTAAATAGCCAAACTTCAGGAATGGTTCTATGGGTCAAATTAAGAAAAATATTCACATAAACATAGGCCCGAAAACGCTTCGTTTTCCATGTATCCGCCATTTTGATTCTTTAAAAAATAATTCGTATCTAGAGAAATGTTCGCCTGAACAAAATAAAAATCTGACCACCCAAAACAAAACACTTTTAGGGCCGCCATTTTGTTTTGGGTGGTCCGATTTTTATTTTCTTTATGTCATTTTCCTAGTCTTAAATATACCTTTAAAATGATGTATCACATGGCCATACGTCCCATTTAAAACTTTGAGTTGCCCCCAAAATCCCCCATTTTTAGGGGACACTCAAAATTTCCGATTGCTTCAAAAGATACTTTGGGCTAAGTTAGTATCGTTCCCCAAAGGATATTTGTTTGTTTTAACAAACACAAAAGTTAAAGTGGGGAGTGGGACTTTTAAGACACCTGGTATATAAAATCCAATGTATGTCTGTCAGTCTGTTTGTCCTTTATGCGTTACAAAACCGTCCATCCGATTGCTTTGACATTTTGCATAGTAAGACCCTGGGAAGGTTTTAGGCCATTTACCGAAATCCTATGACATTAGGGCTGTGTCCCACTGGAATTCAAACTTTCAATGTTAATCTTATGGAAGAAAGATTTCTTTTGATTATGCCAGGGGCACAAAAACAGCTGTTCGTATAAAAAGCATAGCAACACGTCATGTTTGTTTACATTCATTACCATAGCAACCAAACAATAGCGAAACATTGCCTGGTCCACTAGTTACACATAAATTAACCATTATTATTAAAGTCGGGCAGCTTCTGTTACGAAGCCGACGACTGGGACACAAACTCTGTCCGTTGCGAGCGAAGCAATCTAGTAAACAAATTCTAGAACAAGCGGAACAGAGCAGCGCGTGGGCTACAGGCTAATTTTAAAACAAATTCCACTAATATATTTCGTACACTTAGGCAGCTATTCAATGCCTTCGTAAATCGTA
>JAGFPH010013170.1:0-27400 GCA_018207615.1 Philaenus spumarius
TGCTCTCTGTACTGTAGATACTTTGCGTTTAATGCTCTTTGCACTGCAGAAACTTTGCAATTAATACTCTCTGTACTGTATACACTTTGCGATTAATGCTCTATGTTCTGTAGATACTTTGCGATTAATGCTCTTTGCACTGCAGAAACTTTGCAATTAATGCTCTCTGTACTGTATACACTTTGGGATTAACGCTCTCTGTACTGTAGATACTTTTCGATTAATGCTCTCTGTACTGTAGATATTTGGCGATTAATGCTCTCTGTACTGTAGATACTTTTCGATTAATGCTCTCTGTACTGTAGATACTTTTCGATTAAAGCTCTCTGTACTGTAGATGCTTTGCGATTAATGCTCTCTGTACTGTATACACTTTGCGATTAATGCTCTATGTACTGTAGATGCTTGGCAATTAATGCTCTCTGTACAGTAGATACTTGGCGATTAATGCTTTCTGTACTGTAGATACTTTTCGATAATGCTCTCTGTACTGTAGATGCTTTGCAATTAATGATCTGTACTGTAGAAACTTTGCGATTAATGCTCTCTGTACTGTAGATACTTTTCGATTAATGCTCTCTATACTGCAGATACTTTTCGATTAATGCTCTCTGTACTGTAGATACTTGGCGATTAATGCTCTCTGTACTGTAGATACTTTTTTATTAATGCTCTCTGTACTGCAGATACTTGGCGATTAATGCTCTCTGTACTGTAGATACTTTTCGATTAATTTTCTCTGTACTGTATATACTTTTCGATTAATGCTCTTTGTACTGTAGATGCTTTGCGATTAATGCTCTCTGTATTGTATACACTTTGCGATTAATGCTCTATGTACTGTAGATGCTTTGCGATAAATGCTCTCTGTACTGTAGATACTTGGCGTTTAATGCTCTCTGTACTGTAGATACTTTTCGATAATGTTCTCTGTACTGTTGATACTTTTCGAATAATGCTCTCTGTACTGTAGAAACTTTGCGATTAATGCTCTTTGCACTGCAGAAACTTTGCAATTAATGCTCTCTGTACTGTATACACTTTGCGATTAATGCTCTCTGTACTGTAGAAACTTGGCGATTAATGCTCTCTGTACTGTAGATACTTTTCGATTAATGCTCTCTGTACTGTAGATACTTGGCGATTAATGCTCTCTGTACTGTAGATACTTTTCGATTAATGCTCTCTGTACTGTAGATACTTTTCGATTAATGCTCTCTGTACTGTAGATGCTTTGCGATTAATGCTCTCTGAACTGTATACACTTTGCGATTAATGTAATGCTCTATGTACTGTAGATGCTTTGCGATTAATGCTCTCTGTACTGTAGATACTTGGCGATTAATGCTCTCTGTACTGTAGATACTTTTCGATAATGATCTCTGTACTGTAGATGCTTTGCGATTAATGCTATCTGTACTGTAGAAACTTTGCGATTAATGCTCTCTGTACTGTAGATACTTGGCGATTAATGCTCTCTGCACTGTAGATACTTTGCGATTAATGCTCTCTGTACTGCAGATACTTTGCGATTAATTCTCTCTGTACTGTAGATAATTTGCGATTAATGGTCTCTGTACTGTATATACTTTGCGATTAATGCTCTCTGTACTGTAGATAATTTGCGATTAATGCTCTTTGCACTGCAGAAACTTTGCAATTAATGCTCTCTGTACTGTAGATACTTTGCGATTAATGCTCTATGTTCTGTAGATACTTTGCGATTAATGCTCTTTGCACTGCAGAAACTTTGCAATTTATGCTCTCTGTACTGTATACACTTTGCGATTAACGCTCTCTCTACTGTAGATACTTTTCGATTAATGCTCTCTTTACTGTAGATACTTTTCGATTAATGCTCTCTGTACTGTAGATACTTTTCGATTAATGCTCTCTGTACTGTATATAATTTTTGATTAATGCTCTCTGTACTGTAGATGCTTTGCAATTAATGCTCTCTGTACTGTATACACTTTGCGATTAATGCTCTATGTACTGTAGTTGCTTTGCGATTAATGCTCTCTGTACTGTAGATACTTGGTGATTAATGCTCTCTATACTGTAGATACTTTTCGATAATGCTCTCTGTACTGTAGATGCTTTGCGATTAATGCTCTCTGTACTGTAGAAACTTTGCGATTAATGCTCTCTGTACTGTAGATACTTGGCGATTAATGATCTCTGTACTGTAGATACTTTGCGATTAATGCTCTTTGCACTGCATAAACTTTGCAATTAATGCTCTCTGTACTGTATACACTTTGCGATTAATGTTCTCTGTACTGTATACACTTTGCGATTAACGCTCTCTGTACTGTAGATACTTTGCGATTACAATTCGATGAGTCATAAAATATCGATCATAATGTGCTTGAAATCATCAATGCTGAGATTTACAGATAAGGGTAAGTCCCGTATTCATTAAAATATATTTTAGATTCTAGTTGGCATAAAAAGTCGGTGGACCCAATATGAATGCAAAGCATTTAACTTGAGCAGATTACAGGGAACGCGAACAAATATAAATACAAAACATAGAAAAGTGTTTCAATATCATACAAAATCTCTTTAATTTAACAAAAACAGAATATTTAAATTTTACCAGACTTCACTTAGCTTTATTTCATTATTTGTCTTCCGAAAAGCAAAGACCATTTTACTAAACATTTTTTACTTAATCCCTGACGTCCTTTGTAAATCCCTTTTTATGTGAAAAACTGTTGATGTCATAGTAACCTGGTAAAGTATAGAACACACAATGTTCTTAAAAGTAAAAATTAACAGCGTTTAAATACGATCAAAACTAGTTACCAAAAATAAAATGTGTACGCAGTTAGCAAAAAAACAAACGCTTAAAAAGTTATGACTAAAATAAACTAGCTATATAATGAAAAAACAGTAATAGCACCATAAACTTAAAACTAATGAATAAAGAATAGCAAAAACATTATAAAAAAATAATCAGCCTGATGTTCTATCGAGTTGGTAACTAATCTTTTATGAAATTATAATTAGCAACATTAACAATAAATCTTTTGCGGATGAAGAACAAAAAGGGTGAACATTGTATTGCAATAACCTGCCATAAATATTTCACACTGAAGTGAAGATGTAAAAAATATATGTGATGCCAGTACAAATGTATTTACACATGTTTTGTTTAGGCGTTGTAAAGTAATATGTATGTTTCTCTCTGCACGTCAATTCAATCCTAATAGATGCAACTAGTCTGCACTCCGTGTTTAAAAAGAAAGTATTCTAATAACCCACTGTGTAGAAATATATAATTTAAGGGTCAGTTAAAAGTTTATAAATAATTGGACGAACTAATTCCTATAAAATTACTATTATGAACTAGTAAAGAAATAAGCCTGTGAAATGGATTGAAACAAAATACTTTTAGCAGTTGCATTGCTCGTGATCACCATTGAGGTTAAACATATTCAGGAAATTAACTAATGTGCTACTAAGATTGTTACTCAAAACTGTTTTATCACATTTATCTTAAACACATTAGGAAATTTCCACATTATTTATTGATCACTTTGAACATAAAAACTGTGTTTCTCTAAAGTATTTCTGATAGATCACCGAAAAAGTTAGTTAACTGAAGTTATTAGAAAAGTATACAGAAAAAAATAAGATTACTATTCCTAAATTTGGAAGCGTAAAAGCTTTCCCCTAAGATTTAATCAGTTTCCCAACCATAGAACTGATTGATTAAGAAGACAAAATATAATTAACCCCGCATATTCCAAGATGCCCAAAGTACTGTATCAGGAATTGGAATACAGCCATATTATTCACTTAATCTCTCCAGACAGGATCCGTATTGAATCAGACTGAATCAATCGACCAGAACAACAATTTGGTTCGGAACTGCAGCATTATACATATGGCAGTAAAACATTTATTGAACATTAACTGGCATTTACAGTGGGTACTTTTGTCATACATCGCATGATTAGCATTTGAATTGTTTACTGTTTTAGGCTGCCAAACCGATTCAATAAGTAAATCAATATTTCGAAAAAACATTATATTTTCCTGGGCTTAAAACAGTTTAAGTTTAATTAGTAATCGATCAGTTACAATTTATTGTGTATACGTTTATTACTGTGTGTCCTTTTTAGTGGAATTTAGCCTATATAACTGTTACAAACTAAAACAGGATTGTCAGTGTTCGATTTACCATCAATCCTTGAACAGTAGACAACTCGATAGGAATCAAGTTTAACCCTCAATGGTGACAGGTTGTTTCAGCGAGTATGGTATAATTTATATTCGAATGTAGTTCATTGTTATAATGTCTGATTGAATCCACGCAGAGGTATCAAGTTGGCTGTTGTTTGGTGAGTCATGTCCAGCCCATAAATTGATAATTGTGGACAAATTAGGCTGAAGAACCTGCACAATTCACAACCCGAATTGGCCCTCTGGTTAGTTTGTATGGGTTAGAATATAGTGAATCAAGTAAAATAATGACTAATTAGTTTATTACGTAAATAATATTTGAAAAAGCTGCTTCAAAGGAGTGTGGCTATCAGTTGCCATTGTTTAAGTAACAAGATCAGCTAGCTTAATTGGTTACAATGGGGTATAAATTAGTAATGTTTACATATGTTGATTATTATGTGATGAAGTATATGTCCTCCACGATCCGTATGTTATATTGTTGAATATTTTGTAGAACTTAATTGTAATTTGTTTATAACAATTAAACTACAAACTATTTAAATAATTCTAATAAAATATTAAATAATGTGTAAAGAATGTTTTCAATGCATGTTGAATCTGATCTCACAATTGCGACATATATAGATAGTTAATTTTAAAATAAAATAAATAACTTTTGCTCAATGTAATAAACATTCTCAACAATAAAAAAATTCTCTGTGAATGAGTACACTCTAGTAAAGGTAAGTATTCTCCTAGAAAGCCGTACTTGCTCCTTTCCTCCGCACATATATTTTATAATTTCCTTTTAATAAAAATGTTATTTTTTTTAATTTTGTTGAATAATAACCTCAAAACTAAAATATTAAATATTATTAAATAATTATCTAAATCAAATTATAACATGTATGATAAAAAAATACAAAATAAATAAATATATACAAATTCTGTTTTAGGATTACTTCTAAACAAAACACCTAACCTAAAATTAGTAGCAAATGGTTTGAAAGAATGAAAACAACTGTTAGTAGAAATGCCACTAAGAAATAGCCAACACGAAAGTTTAAAGATATTGGAGTAAACATCTAACACTGAATATTTTTCATTATCTAAAATGTATTTCAAATGGAAAAATAAAACTTTTCCACAATTAAAGGCCTTCTTATTTTTTTAAATTTGTTGTAAATTTCATTATTTTTCCTAAATTTTGAGGTCATTTCATTTAGATTAATAATATGTACAATTTCACAAAACGATTCAAATTTCATTTGTGGTTTGTTTAGGCATTCCATTGGACAATTGTTGATTTTCAGAAAAAACCTTATTTACTTGTTTTATAATTTATTTTACAGAAGAAAAGTTTATAAATGGCCCTTTATGGTGATTCTACTATATTTTCAAGAAAGCTTTATTATGGTGTAGTAACATAATGACAAAGTGCAATCGAGTTTAGAATATTTGCACAGAATGAAACAACAGTGAAAGAGGAAACAAATATTGTGCCCATGCTAACAATAATTGGATTTTTGTATTTGGATTTCTATTGTTCACTTAGTTTTATTGTACGTATAAATGTAATCGTGTTCTTTGTAGTTTTACTTTTATATGATTCATTATACAAATGTGTTGCTTGTACTTTGAAACGTATGTGTCATGAATGCAAAAAATAAGATTTTTAGGTCTTTCATAATTGTCTAAAATTAAAATCGTTCCTACATAGTTCTAGATATAATGATAAATTTAATTAATAATTAAAATTATTTTTTTCAAAAATGTGTTTCGCATTCTGATGTATTTGAGGTTGCAAAAAGGATATTTACTAGCGCATTAGTTGTTTTCGGTGATTTGTCATCATTTATGTATTGTAAACAAGGCGATTTCAGACGATATATCAACTTACGATACTAAGAGGAAAGTTAAAATTTAAAAATAAAACTACATTAAAAACAATAACCTATGTGGATATAGCCATTGTATTTGGATAATGATTCATGATCTATGATATAGCTAACTAGGATCATCGCTAGAAGCTTTGTTTGTCCCAATTTACTTTAATTCATTTCCAACTTTTTTGAATAGAAATAAACATAGAATATGAATTAAGCATGTTATATTTATAACATCTTGTCTACGATATGAACAATAACCACGAAAGATAAATTACAGTGTTGCTAGATCTATTAACGATAATCACGAAAGTAAAAACATTGGATTTTTAGGTTAGTTAAAGCATAATTACTAGATTGTAGCTTGCTATTTAGCCACTTTACTAAATATAAAGAAACCATAATCATTATTAGAAATCAATTTTTAAACAGAAAATGATATGTAGGTAGAATTTTGCATCCAACTGGAAGATATCTTAATTTAAATGGTAGAAATTAGAGATAGCATGTTAGAGTATGAGAAATTACTCTAAAATAGATTTTATACAGATTGTTTACTGTTTAGTGTAATTGGAGCTTTGGTATATTTCCAAAACCTATATTTTTAATTTCTAATTAATATCCTAAAAGTACGTAATTTTAGTTACCGAAAACACATTGCAATTGTAAAGTTGTACTAAAAAGGATTTAATGCGAAGGAAACATTTCGTTGTACTTCAGATACAGACACATGCAAATTCCTTTAAAACATAGTTACCCAGGAACCCTCACTATTCCTAAAATTGCATCATACATAACGTATAATAGTTGTTAGTAAATTATACAATTTCAGATCTTTGGATCAGGCAAACAAATAAAAATAAAATAAGCATAAAGTAATGTTTGGCTCTTTTAATTTGTATTAGTATTTGATTAGCATTCGATTTCATCCATACCATCCACAGTTAGTTTAATGGAAATTTGTTATTGTACTTTACCAAAACAACGGATTTTCTCTTATCATTATGCAGTAACTTGTTGGTTACCTAAGGACAGAAAACAAACAAAAATTTAGGTATTTTAGAAGTAAAAAGTAATCAATGTATCACAATATTGTTAGTAACATGCTGCAACCAAGTAATCATGGCAACGAATAAAACCATAATGTATATTTGAATTATTAGTGGTACAGTAAAGTTATGAATTGCATAACATACGAATTTGTCAGGTTAATTGTAGAGGTGGTTAATTGAAACGTGGAAGTATTGGGACTTAATGTGTTTTATAAACATCACCCAATCAATAGTCACTTCATTCTTGAATGGTTAATGTCCTTTAATAATATTTAAAGTATTTAATAAATGCAAAATAAAGTCGACACAGATAATTACGCCTTAATAAATATTAGTTTTACGATTAAAACTTCCTCGGAACTTTTTAACTATCGTTTTACAGTTTGTTATAAAATAATGAATGCAGATTGACTCAATAATATAATAACTACTATGTACAGTCGTTATAGCTAATAAAAATGCAAAACAAATTAAACTTTTCTTAATAAAATATTTCAAATAATAATAGTTCAAAAATAAATTTACGTATTTTCGAAAATACGCTGCCAATTTTGATTATTCTTTTGTAATTAAATTTAATGCATATGCTTGCAAAAAGTATTGACATTATTTACTAGAAAAATAAATAATAATTCGTTAGAAGCGCCTCACAAATCTAATAGTAATCTAGAAAATGTGAATGTATGGATACTGATAGTTTAATTTTACTTAATTATTATACTAATTATTTAATAATTTCACTCAATTATGACTTACTAAAATTTAATAACGTATTACTTAAAAAAGTAATACGTTTCAGACTTGTTTTTAACCCAAAAAGCCGCCCATCACGTTTTCATTTAGATCTCCAAAGTAGTAGTTCGATATTCAAGTAGTTATTAGCATTCAAGTATAATGGGGTATTATTTTTCTCCACAGATACGAGAAAGAACTCTACAATAACTTAAGCAGTTTATAATTTATAATAACTTTATAATAAATAGTCTCGGTCAAAGATCTTAAGCATTCATTTTAATCAAAGCAGTAAACATAACCTTACAGTATAATTCAAGCTAGGGTTTGTAATAAATTGTTAAACGTAATCAAATTATATAAATGTACATGAGTATCCCTAGTATGTTTGTATTCTCTGATAGCATCAACTTAAAGCCTAACCTGGAAGTTGAAAACATAATCTTAAAGTGGTTCATGTAGTTGCATCATTTTTGTCGACGCATTAGCTGATCGACGAAGAACTGCTACGTGTTTGAATCGCGGTTTATTATTAATAGCTCTTTGTTTATATGCTTTGTAAGTGACTTTAAAATTATAGCTATTTTCTACTCTGATATTATTCAAATGGGAAAATAACGCTTAAATATTTATTGATTTATAAAAAAAAACTATTTTATAAATAAAAACAAAAATATATGTGTGCACCTTTTGCTTTAAGGTACACGTTCTTGCTAAATTTGAACTTCTAAGCATTATAGTTACTGAAATAGAAAATGTTTCAAAGTACAGAGGAACTGTACGTTATCATAGTGAAAATGATCTAAGACGATGCTAATCGGGTTTTGTGTGTGCATTATTATAACGGTTGCCATGGTAACCAATTGTGTAAGTAAATTTCCAGTTTGTTTCATGTTGGCTAATTTGAAACAAGCCTTTGAAGTTATCTAATTTGAATTAGTATAGTTTTGTTTTAATAAAAATATTTGTTATTTGTTAGAACCATTTTTATTGATTTTTGTTTTAAAATTATTTAAATTTTTTCTAGCAAATCCTATATAACTTTTGATTAGTTGTATCGTGAGAGACTCCGTGACTAAACCTCTCACTACAAGCTTCTCAGGAAGTGTTTAATCCAGGATTTTTGCTGTCCGACTCTTAATCCCCCCAAAATAAGATTATTTGACGCGGAAACATCCCTTTATATACGGCCGTGACAGCTGTACCGTGGATTTGCTTCTTGCTTACTGTGTGTCGTATTAACTTTATGTCTGCTTTGTTTTATCGTTCTCCCCTATAGTTCCTCACATTCTTTACTCTATTACTTGAAATAGGATTCCTCTCGTGTTCTATTGTTAGGTTATTTACTGTTGTTTAACTTTACTACATACCCTGGTTTTACTTTAATTTTACAATGCAAATATGAATAAGCATTTTAATATTTAAAACAAATTGTTTGGTATTGCTGGATGGGATTCTGATTTTTATTTTACTTGCCTGCCCTTTGACAGGGAAGTTTGATTAGTTTAAGTCTAGTTTTCTTTTATTATTGGTTGTTTATAAAAATATCCATATTCTTCTAGTTTTTAGACATGTGATGTCAAGGTTTTCGCTTCTACTGTACTGTACTCACGAGTGTGGACTTGGAAAGAACGCAACCCGCATGGCACATTGCATTGGTTTTGCCCTGTCACTTATTTCAAATGCAGAGGAGATCCACTAGGATTTGAAAGTCGGCATTTTTGAGAAATCGGAGGGTTGATAGTTCCGCGAAACATATTAGTGACATGGCTAGTACGGTGTCGTGCCATCTCGTCCAAGTGCCATCTTGTCCAAGTGCTATCTCGTCCAAATTCCACGAACGTAGGGCGGGGGGGTTAATTCTCTACCTGCCAACTAGTGCCATCTTGTCCAAAACCCTATGCTATTGTTTACTTGACAGGTCTACAAAAACTATTGGAACGTTTAATTCTTTTTAGTAAGGGTCTTCTATACATTGCGTAAAACAGCAATGTATTTGTTTACTTTAGCGTGTCAATCGAAACTACTTTAAAAACACAAACCTTAACTTTATTCTTTATAAATATAGTATTTATACACTTCACTGATGCCGGGAAAGCAATATTTAACCATCTTCATACCTTGCGTAAAACAGCAAAAACATGCACTTCGTACTAACGCGTAAAAAAAGGACAAATAGGGGAAGGTTTATTAGTTTTAGTTTAATTTTTGTCACATTTATGTTTTCCACATTTTATGTACGAGGCATGTATTTCTACGATCAACTATATACCCGCTAGAATAAAATTTAACACATGTATTAACAGAGTATATATACACATTCTGTGAAAAAATAATCAAGATACGGTAAAATTTAATTACTTTATAATAAAAAAAACTAAATTAAATAACACAGAAGATTCAATATTGGAGCTAAATCAATAGCTGGTACTACATTTAAAAAAACATTTATTTATAAAATAATTAAATAAATATTAAAGTATCTTGAGGATTTTTTCACAGAATGTGTGCATATACTCTATTAATATGTGTGTTAAACTTTATTCAAATCCATTAATTAGTTTATTAGAAATGTATCTTTTTACTTTACGAGACGAAACAATCGATTATTTGAATGTTTACTATACGCGTTAATAACTTGCTTAATTATTAACGAATCTTTATGAAATTTATTACATTTTTATATAGTTATTTAGAATATATGTGTAAAGTTTGAACCAAATTAATTAAAATTATAAGTTTTCGAAAAAGAAATGTAATAAATAAATATTGCAACACTTCTTTTCATTTTTCTTCGTATACCGGAAACCGTTATATAAAAGACTAGGTTGGCCTCTTATGATGGTCGAAAACTCCATATTCCTACAAATGTTTACATCTCCCAATCAAGTATACAAATGAGGTTTAAATTGGCAGTGTCCATATGTAAACAAAGGGGTGGGAGACCGGTGAGGGTGCTAGGCGAGGGCGCACAACCACAGGCTACCTGCGTTGCCTTCCTTAACCCTTGTCAAGTTTTCTCTTGGACGAGATGACACTAGTTAGTGTGTTTATTCAACTGTAAAACTGAGCTGGACGAGATGACACTCTTTTCTATAAAATAGGGTGTTGGACGAGATAGCACTTGGACGAGATGGCACTACATCGCTAGTACAGCCGTGGCAAACGGCACCAGCCTTAGCGTCTGTAAATCTCAGGTCCACGCTCGTGAGAACTACACAGTATTTAACGCTCTATACCAATAATTTTATTAATTATTGTTTTGGACCAACGTCAATTATTGACAATGTCGTTATTAAAAGACCGAAAGTCCCTTGAATTTCATCCAGGCGCAGTTTTGTTTTTTCACTTGTCCATTTTTAAAACTAGGAATTTTCAAATATTTTAATAATAACGTGAATTAACTCTGTTCCTAAAAGTATTGGTAGAGCGTTCTGAAACACTCTATATACATAAATAATGGTCCGAAAACTAAGGCCTGTTTCACACCTACCCGGCCGTCGTGTAGGTGTGAAACAGGCCTAATACTAGTAAATTTGTTTACAGAAATTGAATATGAATTTAATATAGTTATTTACAATTTTATTGACCCTATATTAACTTAACATACACATGTACAACTTAACAAAGTATGCTAACATCTTAGTAATATGATTTTAGCATCAAAACACCACATTAACAAAATAATGCTTTATACAGGGATGCAATAAAACAGTTTATTTGACGGCAAAAATAAACAGTGAAAACTTTCAAACAATTTCATGAACAAAATTTACCCTAACCTTAAATAACTGTTAGAATTAGAAAACAAAGCCAGTCTACTCGACAAGCTGAAGCATAGAAAAAACTACCTGAAATAACACCTGAACAGAAATACATCGAGTTTTAAAACAAATTAAATCATTCTTTTAAAAACGCAACAGCTAAAATTAACGTTACATTTACTTACAAAGCAATACAAAATCTCGGGACAATTATAATAACTGACTACTGTAATAAGGAAAACGGGCATCTGTAAAATAACCTGTCAAGAATGTCCAAGCTTTTACATTCGAAAACAAGACGAAATTTCAACAAAAACAAGTTTTTTAAGAATATTTTCCATGTAATCGACTAAATGACAAAAAAAAATACAGTTACATAGAACAAATAATCACTAACTCGCACGAATACACGAATTTTAAGAAAAATAGAGTGATAAAACAAGATGCGTGTTATCATCATTAATTACACGCATAATAACTTTGTGCAATAAAATTGTCACAGCAAATGTAGGCCTACATTAGTTATTTCTTAGTCATTGTCTCAATAGTATAATAAACAACCATTAATATATACGCATACGTTTGAAAGTACGCCTCATGAACCATAATTTCTAATAAATGATCAACTTTATTATTCGATGTAGCCAGTAAGGCAGAAATGATTGAACAAAGTAGAAAAAACAGCAAACCTAGTTAGCGACAAGGATGCCAGACTAGATCATCCTAGACGGTGTAAAGTTCATGTCATTCGTAATAAATTGCTTTTAGACCTATAAGTTGTTACTTCTTTACAGCCTCCAAATGAAGTAAAATTAGTACTAAAAAAGTGTTTTTGTTTTTAAACAGTAAATTAAATTTAAGGCAAAAAGGATTATTAACTATAAAATAAAACCACTTTATTTAAACTAAAACATAGTTAATTAGTGTTACATAGAATAAAACTTGAACACGTGTTTTTACAAACAATACATTTATAAACTCAAACGCGTTTTAATTTGATTATTGTAGAGCTCGTGCATAGCTGAATATGTCGACGTTGTCGTTGAAATGCGTTTGAGTTATTAAACGTATTAGCCTACTATTTGAGAGAATCTGCAACAAATTTATTTACTCGCTAGAGAATCTGAGTTCAAGTTTAATTATAACAAGTAGTTCAACTTATAACAAACTCAATAAATTAAGTTAACGGTTATGGGTAAGGATTTGTATATTTCATGAAGATCTGATAATATGATTTATTTAAATTACTCGTACATTGTATTAATAATTATAATAACGTAATTTTATAATATTGTGTTTTTTTAACTCTGTTATACATTTTACGTAATAACATTTTATAATATAGAAAACTACTAAACGATGTTTTCCCATAGCTTCTTAGTACTAAAGTACATCATTAACCATGCTCATTGATACTCAATGGATCATCTCAAGAAGTTTGTAAAAGTATTCCGTCTCTGTATCATTCAATATAGTGTTTTATAGCACCTTCTGTATCCTTAATGATCGATATGTGTACTTAAACAAACTTGTGTTACTATGGCTTTAGACAATCATGATTGCTTTTTATACCGTACTAGAGGGCTCCGCCCCTTCTCGCTACGTTCACCTCCACGGTGAAGCAAATGCAAACTTATTTATTTAATACTATGATATTTTTATGGAAATGAAGATGGATTAGTGCACATTTATTAAATTTTTATATAGAAGAGATGACATTTTCAAATGATAAAATATGATACGGTCAAGTAGTATTTCAAACTGGCGAAGTAGGACTAATAAAGAGTTTGCTATTACTCAGTTTAAAAAACAGTTATTTGTGAAGAGTAATTAAATGGTTCTAAATTTGCCAATTTTGTTGCTGTTGTTCAACAAACTTGTGTTCGTTCAGTATAGACCTCACTTAAACTTGTGTTTAGCCTGTGATAAAAATCAGCACTTAGAGATACCCTCCATTTTATTTTACGTATTAGTGACTGTGCCTTGTGTGAATATATATGAGTAAAATTTTAATGTACGACGATCTATCCAGAGTAAATATGCCCTGGTGATGGAGTTACGGCTCCGAAACATGTCGTCACTATACCATGACAAGAAATCACCACGATGGACCTTATTAAGGTAATACAATTACTATTTCAGATTGTTGTTTGAACAAGGTGTGTATTTATACATTCACTTAGCACGTATATAATATATAACGGTAAATGATTTCTAAGGGGAACTTCTTTAGTAATAAAATATAGAAGAATATCGGATATCGACAGCTTTCTAAAAAACCTGTACTGGATGGGCTGGATAGAAATTTCTATCAAAAGTGTACAATAAAACAAATATTTTAAGTATATAATGAAGAAAAATTATCTGTAGCAAGAATTAACTATTGACATAATACAAGAACAAAATTATTTTTCTGACATACCTGCAACCGAGTGTCGACAATGGAGAATTACCCAATTTCTTGAAATTTTACATTAGGGATTTTTAATGGACGCCGTTTAACATGCCGGTGAAATTATTACACAACATTTTTCAAACATCAGGTGAAGGCCGTAGTAATATATTTGTTCTATAATTACAATAAGTAAAATATTAAGGCCTACTTTCTTTTTTAATTTCACGTTCCTCTTGATTTATATTTTTACATGAGTATAAAATAAAATTGCCCGTTAAATGAAATCAACTTTCAAAATGTAATAAGTAAATTACAAAACATAGAGTTTATTTTAACTTCTTACAGTTTACTATACAAACTAAATTAAAAAAAAGTTTTGTCAACTATAAACATTTTTCCTTGAAATTTGCAGTAAAATAACTTAATTAATTTAAATATGTTTTGATCATTAGTATAGTGATACAATCTTTATTTAATTGAAGAATTAAATGCAAATGAATTTTATCAAACACTTAGAGAGGAAAACGAAACGTGTATCAACAGAGTAAGTACTGCTTTTACTCTTTTTAATGTTCTCTTTCATCCCCAGTGGTAAATTCTCTTCTAGCGATACAATTTTCCTTAAATCCAACGTTAGAAGTCACATTTTCAATTTAAATAATGCACAAAGTAAACTTATAACACTGAAAGTAACCTGTTCAAAAATTCTCGACCAGAAAGTACTTAACTAAATTCTCCGCTTGTCAGTCAACTCCCGGGAGAGAGTGTGTTTACCCGCCCGGTAATGTTAAACTCCAGGATCGATCCAGTTGATCTAAACTGGCAAATCACATCACGTTTTATAGGATGAGTTTTAAAAGAAGAGAAGCGCGCATATAATAAAAACTTGTGAAAACTAATAATATTGAACTGTATTTTACGTAATTGGCTTTACTGATATACGGCATGCAAGACACACAAACTGTGATTACTTCTCAAACTGTTTTGTCATTGTGAATCTGCTCATCCCCGTTAAATTGGTCACTAGGTCATTTTACGATATCGAGACTCAGTAGTATCAATGACTACATTACAGTATATCAATAAGACTAAAAGTGCCCACGTTAAAAAATTAGACCAGGGAAGCAGGTATAAAAGTGTGTCTACGCCATCGGCCTTTACGATTCGACCTTCACGGTCGCATGGCAGTCGGACCTCTCTGTCTCTACCCTTTTTTCCGTCCTTGTCACACCTGCGAGCTCCTAGCGACTGATGACGCAAACTCACTTTTATATCAGTACTTTCCTGGTCTGAATCCTACTCATTTAAACTGTTCGTCTTATTGGTATGTAGCATTGGTATTGCATGTATTTTTTCTTGTTTTTCGTCAGTCATATCATTTTTATTCTTTTCTGTGACTACAGAAGATCTCCTTCAAAAACATTTATTCGTATAAACATTGCAAGTGAACATCCAAATCAGTTTTTATTTCAACCAACAATACCATAGACAAAGAAAGCGGGATTCTCTAAAGACATATAGTAACACATGTGAATAAGAAGGATAAAGAAGGCGGCTACGTCCTATAAAACAATCTATACTGAATGGTACAGAGACGGAACAACTCTACAAAATTCTTGGGCTGATCCCTTGAATATTGATGAGCGTGTATAAAAGCTGGTTTCTTTCTACGTAGTACTAGTAAGATCTGCATAATTATAAACTTGTTTCGATATTTGTCATCATTCGTGTGTGAAGAAAAAAGTACACTTAATTTCTATAGTGTAAATAAATTTTCATAAACATGTTAAATAATAAAGCTAATACATATTACACAAACTTAACAGAAAACATAACCTAGAGGCCTTTGTTTGTCATCTAACCTAAAACAATACAAATTAAAATAACAATAAGGAGGGAACTAGAAGTGGAATACTAGAGGCGATATGTTGTTAACTAAAACTTAAGAACTAAATAGAACCAGAAAGAGATGAAGCACTACCACCAGACAGAGACTCCCAACAAATGACAGATGACCAAGACAGCAAGGATATTTTTTAAGAAGAAAGACAGGACTGCCGTTCTGAAGCAGGGCCAAATTTTGTAACTACTAACCCTTTAGTTCAATACACCTTCTCCAGAACTGTTTATGTATTTTGTTGTTGTTTGCGCTAAGAAATAGATATATCGTAAGTCTAGTTTTATTGTTTTACAGCATCTCCTACTTGGTATGTTTGATTCGTATTTTAAAGTCAACTGTTAAATAAATATTTTCTGTAGGTATACATAAGTAAGTATGCATCATTTGATTTATTTTGAGATTTTGTAATTTGCCACGTCTACTCTTTCAGCCGCCATGATTATTGAATTGGTACTAGCGCAAACTTCCAACTAGAGCATGATGGCTGCGCCATGTTTATTGTTAGCTGAGTTATTTTAGATTTAAATTACTTCAACAGAAACTGTCACTCTTTCGATCGAGTTTGCCTCCTTACACCAGTCATCGATTTTAGAGACCTTTTCACGTCATAATATAATATTCAATGTTTTACTATCCGTATTGTTTTCACTATAATTTACGGATTATTTATAAATGTTTCGTTATTAAATTTGTAAAGTAGACTTAACAAAACACTCTAGACTTAAGGGTTGGTAAGAAAAATAAACAAATAAATAAAATAAATAAACATTGGCAAATCCATCATAATTAAGAAACTAAGATTTCTTTTAATAACTACACATCTTATATATTGGTTAGTTACTAAACACAAGAAGTGTAGAATATAATGTGGATATTGAGCCAGAGAGGAAAACTTGTTGAAGTAATTTATAGTTAAAGGAAGTATATGTATGCAGCGATAGCGCAAAGCAGAAATAAAGATAATACGAAATCCACTAAGCAAGTAGCAAATCCACGAAACGGAATGTTACAGCTGTCGCGGCCATATATAGTAGGATATTTCCGCGTCAAATGATCTTATTTTGGAGAGATTTAGAGTGGGACCGTAAAACTCCAGGTTTAAACACTTCAGTCGCGTTTCTGAATACGGTTTCTGCTTTTTAGTCATGAAATATCACACGAAACAACAAATCAAAGATATAATAGATTTGTTATAAAAAAAGTCACAACCAAAGGTGATATTCATTTAAATTAGGCGTTTAACGTAAATGTTTGTATATGCTACGAAAAAAAATAAACCTAATTTTGAAGAAAGGGAAAAAATCAAAATCAGATAGCAAATAAATTTTTATATAGTAAAACAAAATAATTATATTCTAGTTTGACATTTTAAAATATTTGTTTCTTAAAAAGCTCCGAATTATTAGATGGTCTTCATGAAAAAATGTTAATTCTAAAAACTCGTTCATAAATTCGATTACCTTAGCAACCCGATTATAGTTCACAAATAATAGCTGATTAGAAACACCGTACATCATATTAAAATAATCGTAGGTTAGAGATTCAAATTTGTTTTAGAGTAAAAATTACAAAATAGAAATTTACTAAATAGAATTTAACTTTAAACCACTTATGTTAACAACGTACAGTAGCCTCATTTTTGGAGTGTGTCTGAGAGGAGTAGGTAAAACTATAAGAAAGTGAGACGCAATTAGTTACTACGGAGTTGTAACTTTCTTAGTTAAATGTAATTTGAGAACCTAGTTTTCGTGGAATTGGTTGTAAAGCCAAGGCAGCTACGGGGAGAAATATAAGGGATGACCCATTAGGCCTGACACATTCCTAGTCTGAGGATACTGACGGTAATAATACACTTGACAGTGTAGCCTACTACACTAAACTACTACAGCTTGAGTAGTTAATAAAAGTGGACCTGGCATTTAACAAATTAAACTTAGTTTATTTGTATAAAATAAATACTTAAATTTATGACTTAAATGGGTATTATACTAGTTAAACATTTTATAAATTGAATAGATTTTATTTAGGTTAAAAACTCACCATTTAAGAGTTATATACTTTGGAACAAGAAACGTTTATAGACAGTGAAAACACTGCTATTTAAGTTATCTGCAATTAAACAAAATTGTACTAGTTTCTGAAACTTAAATTTTCCTCGGGTATTATAATTTCAAGATTTTATTCAAACATTCCCTCCCGGCAATTTGGTATTACATCACCTGTTTCAATTTTGGTATACCTTTTGAACTCTTTATATCTTGTTATGCATTAATAAATTCACTAGAATGTTAGAAAAGTTAAAATGAAAACTAATTTCTTTAACATGTTTGTCCCTTCTACCACTAGAACAACTCATCCAAGCTATCAACTTACTTGCAACATACAATACCCACTTTAAGGTGACAAATGATGTACTAAAGCTAAGGGTGTTAAATATTCAAGTTGTAAACAAAAGTTGTTATAGATGGAACTATTTATGAAATCTACTGTAGTATAAAATGAAAAATATTATATTATTAAATTTGTAAAGTAGCAATAATAAACACTTTAAAAAATGAGTTTAGAAAATTAGATAATTGAAAAGTAAAATAATAAAATGTTAAATAAAGTGTATAATAAACTAAGTATAGTAGATAAACTATAAATAATAGATTATTTATGTTAGCGAGGACAAATTAAATGTTAGCGTATGAAAGTTAAGAGTGATAATGAAATGTGTTGAAGTAGGAGAGTATGCTAGTATAATAACAAAGTAAAATTCATTAAACATTAAAGTAGGTCAGTAGGTTAAATCGCGATAAATCATGTATATTATGCAGAGTTTGACAATAATAAAAATATTAAAATAAAACAATGGCAAAGTAAGAACAAATATTAAAATATGAGAATAAACAGAATAAAATAATGAAGTAGAAAATATGTAAATGTAGTTGGAAAATAAGAAACAACATAATATTGACATGGGAGAGACATTGATATATGGGAGTAAAAAATAATAACAAATTTAAGTCGAAAAAGAAGTTAATATAGTTGGAAAATAAGAAATAATACAATATTGAAAATGAGAGACTAATAATTCATTATTAATATAGAATTGTAGCAAATAATTTATATCATATTAAGTTGCAGAGTAAGAACAAAATTTTGAAGTAGGGCAGAGTAGGCTAGTGAAATGACAAAGTGAAGAGTGAAAATTATTCAGTTGGAGACTGATAATATAGTAAACAATCATGTTAAGTAGATCGACTGCAAAGTAAGAAATAATATCAAAGTATGAGAGTGAAATTAATAAAAAGTGTAAGTATGAGAATAGGATAACATATTTTTCAAGTAGGAAATAACATAATATTGAAATTGGAGGCTATTAATAAATATTAAATTAATTTGGAAATATAGGCTAGTATTAAATAATGTATTTAATCATGAAATCATACATAATTTGGAGTGTGAGAATAAAAATATAAAGTAGGAAACTATGCCTTACAGAAAGAAGAAATACTACGATATAAAAGTTGAAGAGCGAAAATGAAATAATAAAGTAGTGTGCCAGGATAGTATAATAGAAACTATCTTAAATATTGTTAAAGCAGGAAAGTTAAAACTAGTACAAACGTTAAACTAAGTTTTGTGCAGGGAAAAGTAAACTGATAGCATTATTGCGTGTTTTATTATTTTGTTTTATATTTTATGATTCTATCAGTGACATAGAATTTAATTAAATCGACAACATTCTTGAATATTAAACTACTTCTTTTACCCCTATAGTCCTTCAAAAGCGAAATATATTAATTATATTGACCATTTAAAAACAAATTTTACTGAAATATAATAACCTTGTCGATTTGTTCAAACCTAAATATACAGAACACCACATTTTCTTGTTTGTAGTTTGTTTCTTTTAATCATCTTCCACTTAAGGGATATTTCTACAAATTGCTCTATAGGCAGCCAAATGACCCTCTTTTGCGAACTGCAATATATTCCACTCCATTAAGAAGCGTTCTCATTTTTGGCAAGCCCTGCTGTTCTGAAAAAACTCCCGGAATCTCTACTTTAAAGTTATATGTACTTTTAGTTATTACTGATTTAAGTGTAGCTTCAAAATAAAATAAGATTTTCTGAAACAGATTTTTTTTTGTATTGGTAACATAAGAAGCATTTAGCTGTTACAGATACAAATGTTACTAATTCGGATTTATGACTATATTTTTCCTATTTCAAGAAAGGGCGTCATTAAATTAAAAGTGGTTTTGTAATAAAAAAAACTTTCAACTTAACGATAAACTCACTAAAATATAAAACAGAGCCTTTATCTTTGATTCCTTAACGTCTGTCTTAACTCATAGATAAAAAAACCCGTTATACCTCGGTTAGGCCTACCACCGATATCAGGTTTTATAATATACAGACATTTATACAACCATTTAATTTTAAATAATAAGGGGCCAGTCGGTCGATATTGAAATATTTCTAAGTGCACAACGAAGAAAATAATGATCCCGAAATGTATAACCGGTACCATGATGGTTTGGGTTCGAGGCACGCTGTGACCGTTGGTTAGAACAACAGATTCTTTGAGTCAAAGTCATGACCTCACATCACCAAAGTAGGTATTTACTGGCTTAGGAGATTTAAACTTTAAAAACTTAAATAAAAATAAGATATTCATTTAGTTTGGTAAATAACTTTAATAAATGATTCTGTATTTTCGTATAACTTAAACCAACAAAGTTTTATTTCAAAATTGATACAATGCTTTCTCTTTCTTGCTATGGTGCATGAAAAAGATTTGTAACTTTTCTACAAACTGCAAACACATTGATTTATTGATAACGTTTACAATTAGGTCGATGGATAAACTCAATATCGTTTGTAATGTATTATTTGGTTTGAAAGATTTCTCAAAATCCTTTCTACTCTTTAATAAAAATATACAGCAAACCGTCGTTGTTAGAAGCTCACGCTGTGAAGGCATTTTATTTAATATTTGCCGCGTCACAATTTATTGAATCACCTATGCATTATTCATCGGGGTAGTGGGTGGATTAGGCGGCGGAGCGCGGGGATGCGATTTTTCGACGCACATGTTATAGGCGTTGGTGTTATAGCAACTCATTGTTATTCAAGAGATTTTCCAAAATGATTGTATTCCAAGATGTACCCCTAAAGGGTGTAACAACATTGGTGGCTTCGACGTGATCCACCCCTATATTCCGGATGGAGGTTTGAAGTAGCTGAGAGATGGAGTACTGAGTGTTATTCCATTCCCCGACATTTATTAGCCACATGGGCACAAAGTTAGACCCATCAGATAAACAACAAATTATTCCCATTTCACTTATACAAATTATTTTGTTTACAAAGCTTGCGCTCTACCAATTTAGATTAAGTTGTGTTAAAATAAGTTGTTGTGAAATAAAAAATTTACTATGCATAGATACATATGGCGTATTAAAAGAGGTACATGATTATATTCCATTATATAAACGTATCCGAAATGTTTGTTCTGATTGTGATTGACGTTTCAGACTCAATTACCAGAAAGGTACCAAAAACGAAACTCAATTTGGTGAGACGTCACTTTCCGTCTATTTTCACAGACACATGCATCTGACGAATTGGAATTGAACACATTCATAAAACTTAGTTCCCTTCAACTTATCCAAATCCTAAAGGCAACAAACCACTTTAAAAATTTGACTTAAGGGAGAAAATGGTTTTCTTTCTTAATCGAGTATTACGAACTTATCATTTCGTTTATTAAAATTTTTCCGTACCTCCGGTAAAAAATTGAAAACACGATACGAGACAAATTATTTTCAGTATATAAACTAAACTTAGCTATGCCATTGATAGAATTGACGTGCTCTATTTGGTGCGCGAATCTAACTCTAACTTTTCTCTGATTTTAGAGTGTTATCCTCTCACGCGAATACAATCACTGCTTTATCACAGAAACGTTAAGTTTATGTTAGTCTCCCAATGCCATCAATTCTTGAATATCCTACTGTACTACCGGTTTTAACTGTATACCTTCTTTAAATATCAGTTAAACTATTTTATAAATCGACAAATATAAGTGAAGGACTGAAATAATAAGACTGATATCCTGATGACGATGCACTACCGTTGAAACCAGCAGTCCAATAGGATGTGCAAGAATTGTTGGCGTTAGGGAATTGTCAACATGAAATAGTCGATTTAATTAAAACTCTGATCTTATAATACTATGTTTAAATTATATTTAGTTCCTCCGTTTCTTTTATAATGTATGTTGCCCGCATTTTTTATGGTAGGGATTATTATGGTTAGACTGTTTATTTTCAAGTTCATAACAGAGTATTTCGTTTATGTCATTTTTATCGATTCTTCCTTCGTTATAAACACGCACGTGCATTACCTTCTAGCAAAAATATAAAGGTGTTTTGTATCCACTTTACAATTGTTTATCATAGCGGTTTTTAAACCGCAGTAAAAAACAAGCATAAGTTAACATACAGATGTATAGTAAAATATTCCGAAAGATTCATATTGTTATGTATAATGTTTAAGGCTCCGAGGGCAAGCTTATGAACAGTTCTACACAATTCTACACAAATATATAGAACGGGAATCACAAATATGCATCACGTTTGAGTTAAAAATAATAATTCTGTTTGCCACCTCGAACAGCTTCAAATATAGTAGAAAACTTGTTCACTCCTACTAGTCTTTATCTCAATTGTAACTGGAGTAGCAAGAGGCAGTGAGTTAGTTTACAGAGTTTGGCGAATCACTTTTAGCATGAAAATTTGGCTCTCAAGCCAAAATTTCTCTGAGATGAAAAGTTGTCCATATGTTATATTTATATAAAACGAGATATATAAAACAAACACGTATATAATTTGAATGATTAAATAAACTGGAACATAGTATATAAATTAATAAACACAACATTAATTAATAATTATTCTAAAAGTATTTCACTAGCGCCTACTTATAATGCTAGGCTTATACTTTTTGTTCCAAGTTGTCCATAAATGCAAACATCCCTCCAGCTTTATTTGCTCGGGGATAAAACAACATCGTCTTATGTTTGGAGGTTATTTATTCTGTTGGAGAAACATGAGAATTTCAATCCCTTAGGAAACACAGCTCGCTAATAGGGACAAATATCGTTAGGCTGGTAGTGTTTGTAGAACGTTATACTTCAACTAAATAAAATCTACGAATTTCTGATATTTCAGGAAATGGGAGAGGTTGCATAGGCAAAATAAAACGGGGACAATTCAGATAAATCGTGTTATTATTTGGTTTTATGTGTTGTCGGGGATTTTACCGATCTGGAGATAAACAATTGTTTCGTTCCAAAATCTCGTAAAAAAGCTAGTCTCGTGCCTACAAATTTAAATGTAAATAACATCAAGGTTTAAACAAATTGTGTATTTATTTGGCAAATTAGTGGATACAAACTTTCTCGTACCTTACTGATCTGTATTAGAAAAGGAGAGATATGTATGGTTAGAAATATTTATTTCAAAAACTGCATATACGGTCGCAGAGAAGCTGTTACTTTATAATATTTATAAAATGAGTTTTAAATGAACGATTCATCGACGATTTACTGCCTACGATTGATTCTGCTTTAATCCGTTAAAGATACGTAATAAAGAATAACCTGACAATCGTTTCGTACAGCAAAAACTTACAAAAATTGTATTATTAACTAAGCAACAAGACATCATATTTGATACAATAATACTTGAGAACACGTTTCAACGACAATGTCGTCATCTTCAGTGATGAACGAGATACACTAATTACACTATAACTAAAATAACTGTTAGGTTTTAGGCAGTGTTTCATGCCTCTTATTTATACACAACTAAAAGGACGCGGCTTAAACAATCGTTAAAATAGTAAGTTGATGAAAAAATGGTAATAGTAAAGGCAGTTATAGTGAATTTTTGTTGTTTCAAACAAATCTTCCCCATTTTTACTCAGTGGTATGACTTTCTTCATTAAAGAACTCAACTGAAATTTTTCATATATATAATTTATGCATCAGCCTGGAAAAATGTGTATAAATTATTAGCACTAGTGTTGATAAAAAGAGATATAGATATATATGAATTAAGATAGTTGTATAAATAATACTGGATATCGCGTAAGTATGCTGTCAAATTTAGGAAAATGTTTTTTGGGTCAAGATGAAGAAAAGTACTATATATTTTCCTAAAATGTTTTATTTTACAAATATTAACATATTAAAAAAAAAAGGTTTCTCTAGAACCTATTGACTGAGTTGATCCAGAGATCCAGGCTTTACATGCTTTGGGATCCAGGTCACCGTTATCCCAATCCAAGTGTTTTTTTCATAGTAACTCGTCATTTTACTGAATACATCAGAGTATACAATAATCTGTTTGCATCTGATGGTGTTAGTGAGCTAAGCGATCAGAGCCCTTTAGTGTTTAAATTCTTTAACGTTTCCCCACAAACATTTATGTATAAATCTCAAAAACAAAATCTACTAATTTAATTATCCACCTGGTATCGGGTGAAGGCTAGTTTTAAAAAGAAATTCCATTTAGTTCTAAAGATAATCACCTCCACAATCAAATCTTTAGCTAACAGACCGAATAGCACCCCCCCCCCCCCCCCTTTAAGTATCCGATTCCGTCGGCCAGTCACGGCACCAAAAGAGGGTTTTCCAATTTTTCAAATGACCTCACATTCCACTTGACCAGATCCCGAACCAGATTACGTTCGCGGTTTAAGTCTTTTATTCAATTAAGTACACTCAACCTTTTCTTCGCATCAAGGCTGAACAAAACTCATTACGCCGTCCATTCAACGAACTGGAGGAGAGATTGGAAATTGGTGTCGGCCATTATAGTCGACGTTTTGAGAAAATCTTATAAAAACTCCATTGAAATTTTTATGTAATAAGATAGATTCTTATTCTAAACATAAGCACTTTAATTCTTATTGTTGTTCTTAAGCGATTTAAATATTTGTGTTTGCAGAAAATGGTATTGTGATTAGTTTTTTTATCAAGGGCAATGGTATTGGGTGTGGACAATTTAAATATTCCAGTAATTTGCGTCTCAAAGGTACCTTCAGTTTTACAGTGGAATCTTAATAATAAAAACAACGCCTCATCACGAATTGCACTTACTATTACTAAACTGTTCATCTTAACAGTAACAATAGAACACTTTACTAAAGCTTTGTTGTCGAAAACTTTTTAGTTTTCCAGAATAAAATATTACTAAAATAATTTTGGAGTAATCACTATTCATCTAAGTGGCATTTGAAACTATTGATTTGACCCTAATAAAATTAGTTTTCGAATGATTTCACATATCATCAATTGATGAATTTCCTACCCTCTTCAAATGGGAAATTATGGGTGTTTTACCCAAAAATACTTTTTCCAGATATCGATTCACATGTGTAACAGCTTGGTTGTAAGACCTAAGCGTTTTAGCTATTATGATGAATTATATCACAAACAATAAACTCAGAACTGTTTATCTTAAACTAAAATGGAAACATTTTTAAATATATTGTTTGCTATAACGCGGTCCTTACACCGTATAAATTGACCTAAATCCCTAGTTAAATGTAACTTCTTCCTCATAATTATGTTAATAAGCCTCCATGTAGGCCTATATGGCCGCTTGAGAGACAGGTAAATCTACTGAGCGGAACCACTTTAAAGAATCCACTCATTAAAATTGTCTATCCTCAATAGCGTTTAAATACACAGCTAGAATTTAATTTTAGAGACGTTCCAACTGTAATTCATTCTTCCTTTTACCAATTTAAATGCACTGAGGAAAATATTTCAAAGGTGTAACCAACAACAGAACTTTCTATAATGTTACTTATTCAACGTCAAAGTTAAAGTCACGTTGTAACGCAAAGCTTTGGATAACCAATTTACACAGATCTGAAGAGCAAAGTCAACATTTAGACAAAAAATCTCAACATAACAACCGAGCATCGTAGTGAATCGATAAAGGTTGAAGCTTTTCTGAGTGTTTCTGAGAAACTTTGTCAAACTTCGGAAGCAGATTCCTTACATAAAAATAATAGAAAAGTTTCTAACGTGCTTTGTTTTTCTTATGAATGTATAGACATTTTTTAAAAACACTTTTATACTTTGATAACTAACAGTGATATTGAATTGAAATGTTTATTTGAATAAGCAAAATAAAAATGTTATTTTTAATAATTTTAAAATGTCGGCTCTTAAATTTGTTTATGTTGGACAACATAAAAACATATTCGTTTAAAAAATCATTATAATCGTAATCTACAAGAATAATTAAAAATGCACTTTTATATTACAACTATGACAATTAATTCACAATTTTGTTTATACAGTAACTAAGACTATATAATATTGTTTAGAATTTCATTTTTCGAAATTCCCTCACTAACAATTGGTCTGTAAAGTATTTTTGGCGCCAGCTGTTTTATGAAATAATACTTGAGGAAGTTAAAGGCTTCCGATAAGTTTTCGATTTAAGACATAGCACACCTGCGCCCTCCCGCAGCTCAGAACTTTACGACCCCTTCTAAATCTAAACTGTAATATACCTTCACAGGGAAACGCTAGATTTTTCAACGTTCGTGAAATTCTTATTTTCCCTCTCTTGTGTAACAAGGAGTATATCGTTCACTTTTACAGATAGTTTACGACTTTTATAATGTATCTGATAGTATAACACCGAGGTAAAAAAAAACCGTGTCCACTAGTCCGTCTGAAATTTGTTTCAATTGGAAACCATCTTTCGTTAAAATTTGTTCTGTAGTTCATGAATTTGGCATAATAAGTAACAACCCCCATACATAGATTTAATAATAATATTATTTTGAAAACTAGTCACAATATTACTTAAAAAACTGAAAGTGAATTCTAAAATCTGTATTCGTGATCGACGGTTATTTGCCGTTAACTATATCCTCTTATATTGCTGCGATACATCTAATTGAAGCAGTAAACAAATTAAAACAAATGATCTCTGTCCTATTCTATTATGGTGCAAATACCAAAATACCTTAATTCCAGGTGAGAAATAATTCATAAATTGCAGTACAAGTCAAACCAGAATGTGCAAAAACATTTGAGGACGATAGAAGTAAGTGAGCTTAGAACAAACTGAAAAAAATTGATGCCAACGAAACATCTACAAAAATATTAAAAAATGTAAAACAACGAGGAAGAAAAGCTACTTAGTATGTAACTGGAATGGTTTAGTGTGATCGAGATGACTCATTTGCGGGTGTTTGGTTTTCAGAAAAATCACATTTTCCAATACACGGTTACACTTTTCCAATAAACCTCTTGATCCATCAAGCTGTATTTTTACTGTTGTAAATTAGTCTGTAACCTATAACAATGTTACCCTATTTTTGTTGGCTAAATTTCTTTTTAACCCTGGAATGGTAAGCTCTCTAGATATCGCGTTAATGGTAAGCATTCGTAAATTTTACTACTTTTT
>JAGFPH010013172.1:7858-17999 GCA_018207615.1 Philaenus spumarius
TAATAAATTTGTTTGTAAACGGCTTGCATAGTGGCAGCACGTTACAATAATGCTGTCAAAGTCATTGTATACTTCGTCAATAATATCTCCTGAGCAGATAACGTTCTGAGGAAGATCAATTATATCATCGCCGAGATCAGAATGAATTGGATATGTCCCATCACCGATTTGTTTGAGGAAGCTGATAAAGTCAAGCTCAGATGGCAGCGCACGCATGTTTTGCGTAAGCGTGAGCTGCTTGATTCGTGGCCACTCTTCTAAAGATTTCACACATAGCTCAATTGTAGCTGTTTGCCCAGCGTGGGGTACAACAGGGAGCGTCTGCCTAAAGTCCCCGCATAGGAGTACGGCTTTGCCTCCGAACATTTTTTCGCGATTTTCGGGAACTGATAGGTCACGTAGCAAACGGTCAATTGCTTTCAACGCGTAAATCGGACACATTGAGATTTCATCGATTATAATCAATGCTGAACGTATGATTCTATTGGCAACAGCACTATTAGCTTTGATAGATGATACCGATGACTCAGTGACAGGAATAGGCAATTTGAACTGATTGTGTAATGTTCTGCCTCCCACCAGCAAGCTTGCCGCTATGGCACTGAATGCGCACGGTAGACAGTCAAGACATTTTGAACGTAAATAAAACATCAACGTCTTTTGCACATAAGTCTTTCCACAGCCAGCGTGCGCAGTGAGACAGAGTACTTTTTCGCCTTGTCCTTTTTCAATAGCGCCAATAACTTCTGTAATGATTGCTTTTTGTTCGTCATTGGCCATGTTGAACATATGATTGAAGCACTCGCCTTGTTCCATTACGTCGTAACTATCTATGTTTGTTGACTGACAGTTCGGAATTGGAAGCCCTAACTCAGCACAACTTGTGTTGTGAGTGATCAATATATCCTCAATTTCAAGAAGACCCAGATTATACGCTGCTTGAGAGCACATATCACGAAGTAAGTCTTCGCACAGATGGTCTTTGAACTGTTCCCATAGTGCGTTGCAATTTGCGGGTATATTAATACCACAAATAATTCCAAAAAGCTGACGCAACTGTCTAGGAGACTACGATGTAGTCGCTTCAGCAATAGTGTCTTGCCACTGGTTGTCATTACACACAATACCTCTTGCGTTAGCGGCGGCCAAGAATGTTTCGTGAAGTATGCAATCAACTGTAAGAATATCTTCAAAACCCTTCGCACCTTTGACATGTAGTAGCAGGAGACGTAAATTAAAAAGTTCAACATTCTTTGGCGACACATTATAAAGGCGCGTTACGACCATTTGTCCACCACGCTGTCGTTTACGCCATTCTTTCCTGGTAGAGTCCCATGTGTAATTTTGCGGAATTTCAATGTATAGTAAATTGTTAGCATCAGAATCTCGTTGGTTAAGTGTGAAAAATGCCTCTAGTTTTGTTTGCTCTGGATTTGCTGCTGCGGCAGCTTCGTTGCCGTTTTGAAAGTATACAGTTTGTTGTTGCGGTAAGTGACAATCAAGACGTTCAATTTTGTGAGATTGATGATGCATCTCGTATTCGAAAATGCGCCAAGTGGCCTCTGTAGATCCTACATAACGACAACTGACGAAAGAGTCAATTTCGTCAAACACGATCTGCGCTTGGTCGTCACGACTGAACTGTACGTTGGCGCAATCGTAACCCTTGTATATATATTTATACACATATTTGATTGACCTTACAGAGCTGCAAACTTCAGTGTTGATATGGCAGTTGAACTTTTGCAGGAGAAAAGGGTTATAAGGCACAACAAAGCAGTTGTCAACACTCTGACCACGAACATCAACAGTAACGCCTGTTTCACGTCTTCTATATCTTGCGTACCCAATGTGGTTCTCTTGCGTTGACTCGGAAAATTCTTTTGGGAACTTCTTGCTGCACTAGCCATCTGTCATACAAACTGAATTTGGGTTTAGAGAGCCGCACGGGCCGTGAATCATTTGGCTTTTAACTTTGTCATGAAGAGAGGGATTTAGCTCAATATCAGGTATTTCTGCAGACACGTACTTGTCGATAACATCTACCTCGCGGATACGATCTTCTTCGTCTAAAGTGATAAGGATATGGGCGTGCGGGAGTCCACGCTTTTGGAACTCAATTGTATAAATCAGAGCAGCCACTTTGCCAAAAATTTGATCTTTTGTAATGTTGTCAATAAGTTCATTCAGTTTACAGTGAAAGACGCGGACGACTAAGTCTGGACGGTAATGTACCGACTCGCCAATTGTTAAGTTGTCAATGATTTCAGGCCACTTCGGGTTGCATGTCATAGTGACGAATAGCGATGGCTTCCCAAACTTTTGCACTATTGCCATTGCATCTAAGTAGTTTTGATTCATATTACGTGGTGAGCCGATGAAAGATGACGGCAAAATTACTTGGCGGCCGATTTGAACATTTTCTTCCCTTGCCCTTCTATTGACATAGTCGGTTATGTTGAGGTAGAGATCAGCTCGTAATTGTGACTGTTGCTTCCGAATGAAATCTAGTCGTGTGCCTTCTATCCTGACATACATATCCACCAACCATTGCAGATAAAGCTTCTGTGAACGGTGCAAAATGCTGAATGGTTCGCGAATTGCAAGACGGTATGATGCATATTGTAACATGGTTAGCTTTTGACGAACAGCTGTTTGATGGGCGGCATCGTGAGTCAAGTCAATGTGCCATCCAGAATCGCCATGGGGGAACAACAATGGATAAGCCAGTGGGTCAAGGGATGGCTCCAAAACGAAAACTCTTCGAACGCCATGAGACTTGTGCCATATGATAAGGTTGCGCTCGCCAGGTGGTGCACCATCTACAGCTTTAAATATAGCGGCGACATCAGTTTGAACGGCATCGTTGAATCTTCTATGATCGTCGTTTCGGTCTCTCTTCATGAACATACAGATGTCAGTTTCTACGCCATTATTTTCGTCACGACTTAATTCGGCCATAGTTTTGAATGACTGGACGAAAGGGTTTACATTTTCAAGATACGATGTCAACTCTCTCATCACACTTTTGGTTGGCGGGCATTCGCATTCGTTGCTGAACGGCAGCGTCAACATCGTAAATGTAAATTTGTGCATACTTAGCAGTTTGCCCAGGTGATGGTGCAAGAGTGCCGACGCGGTGATAGAACGTATCGTGGATTTTGAAGTTGTAGACACCGTTAGTTAAAGATTCGTCTAGTTTAGCTTCAGAGCTGATCATGGCAAGAGCAGCGTTATAAGAGCGAATGTGTTTGAGGTAGTTTTGTGATTGCTTGCGAATAGAAGCATTCGGATGATGAATGTTTTCGATTAGCTCTTGAATGAATTGTGACGGTATAAATGGTGGCAAAGATACTTTTCCCTTGTGGCAACACAGGAAAAAATTTGAAGCATTCCGGCCGGTTTTCTCCTTCTCAAAATGCCTCGCTGTACAGGCAACACAGGTCATTGATAGAGGGCCAATTGAGAACGAAAAGTCGTTTTGGGGTAGTGTTAGGGCGCATTTGTAACCTAATAGTTGAGGTTGTCCAGGTTCATGTGTTGACTGTGATGAGTTAAGTCTATTACGCGCCACTGTTCTGTAGCTGCGGTCGTTATCACGATTACGCCTCCTTTCTATGTTTCGTTGTCGTCGCGTCGGAGGCATTTAAAAGAAAAAACAACAAATAAACAAATTATAGCTACACAAAACAACGATATATGCACAAAATTTATGTTACTATCATGTTAACACGATCCGTCATAGCGACACAAAACAACGAAAAATACACAAATTTAAGATACAACCATACTAACACGATCCGTCTTGGTGGTTATGTTTACACAAACTCAAATAGTAAATAAACGTACTCAATGCGTTTCATTGAATTGAAAAATAAATAACAGCAATTAAATTATACAGCTGATCAAAATTAAATTATACAGCTGATCAAAATGTAAACAATTATATTCTTCATAAGAATAACATGGGAACTTTAAAAGCCACTGGGGCAGAGCCCAAGGGACTTATTCAAAAATGTAAGGCCAGTTTGCAAATCTACGCGACACGCTCTTTCCAATGAGACGTCAATGGATAAAATCGGTTAAGAAATGGCGGAGGAGTTCAACCGACAAAGTTTCATGTAGCGTATTAATTATATAGATTTTAGTTAATTTATAAGATAATATAGCACTTTGGATAGGTAATATTTCTAGTGATTATACCAGAAAGCATAGTCTTGCTCTTTAATACACACAATAATTAAATTAGAATCAGATAAATTTGTAAGTTTGTTTCTAAACAGAGCGCTGATCTACGCATGGAACCCAGCGTACAGTGGCTAGCTGCTGTACGCTCGGTCAGAAGTCGGATGCCGAGCAGCATGGGCGTACATTTGGCAACACTTTTCAGCGTACATCGACGGTGGCGCGCACTGAGAATGAGCGTACAAATTGACGTTTAAAAGCGCACCCATTTTTAACATGGCAGTGAGAGGTCTGTAGTAATTCTATAGTCTGTGACAAAACTCAGCTGTTAGTGGCGCGGATTTATTTTTGATCTTGTACCAAAAAACATATCTTATTGATCATTGCAGACAGCTGTTTCAAGTCAGAAGCACAAAATCTTCAGAAAACATTTAAAGTGACTTCATCTGCCATCTAGTAGAAGTTTTGTGAACTAATTTTATTTCTATGACTTTAAATGGGTCTTTGCGGATATAATCGTCTACCCCGTTTTGAGCTTGTTCCACTTGGTGGATTTATTTGTCTTCATTTAACGCGTGGGAAGGGTTAAAATGTGTTTTTTTATTTTCATAATTTTGTTTACAAAAATACCAATGAACTTTTGAATAGTTTTGATGATTGTTTACTATTTCCAGATAGTTCTATGAGAAAAGATAATGTTTTAATATTATAAAAATATAGTAAAGTTATGCAAAGCTAAAAAAAATTACATGATCATACAATTAATTCTTAGCTCCATTTTGGATCTAAATGCCGGGTTATTAGATAATAATTAGTAATTGCCACTACTAACTAACACCTTGTGTGTAATCAAGCAGAATTAGTGCTTAGTACTAGTGAAACTGCCAGTGCAAGTGAGATGGAAACCGATCCTAATTACTTAGGCCTAAACATAAACTGACATGACTTCGCAAGGTTGCAACCTTCTATAGTGACACGCTCGTGTGCATGTGTTCAAAGATAGCTGATTCTCAATAATGCATAAATGTTTTGTAAATTAACAGAATGGTGAAGAGAGTAATGACAGATTACTTTACAGGATGTATGCATGATAAAGACTTAAAGTTCAATACAACACGAAATATTAAAGATTTAAATTATATTATTTATAATATTATCTTTTAAAACTATATTTCCAATGATAGATGGCTGTAGCTAGGAATAATCCAACACATCAACATTACGGATCATAGAAATTGTAATGTGGGTTTATACATGGGTTTTTATGGGTAAGATGTCCCACCAAAAAGGCCAAGTAGTCAGTTTGTAAAGGTGTTTTTTTATGTTTCATTTGTGTTTCTTATAAATTATGTTACGTTAGTGTATAGTTAACATTTTGTGTTGCTAATTATCAATTAAAATTATCCAACACAACATTGCAGCGGGATTGTATACTAAACAAGGAGTAGAATTTTAAATAAAGAAAATGAATTATAATTATGATTTTTGTAAAAACTTTGATTATATTAATTTTTTATGTTATGTCAATATAATTTTTAATTTGATTTGTGATGCTATGTCAATTTTATTTTATTTGAATTTATTTTGATTGTAAATTGTACTTTTTTTAATTATGATTTTGATGTTAACTTTGTTTTTATTTCAATTTATGATTTTTATAGTTTTGTAATTTTGATTGTGATTATAATTCTATATTTTAATTTGAACTTTATATTAATAATGTTAATTTCATAATTCATTAAAAGTTAGATGAAGACAAAATTGATTGAAATTTAAAACAATATTTAATATAAGACAAGTGAATTTAAAACAGAACAGTTCATTGCATCAGGTATAATGTGGGCATGAAATTTAAAACAACAGAAAGCTTTGAGAAACTTTCAAAGTGAAACCAAAGAACATTTCAGAATATTCTGCGTGGGCAACTAGAAACTCCCACCTCTGAGAAACCTTCAGGTAACACGTCATTATGTTAAGAATCTCACCAGACTGGCAAGACGTGGTTTGGGTACATTGTCATTTAATTTAAAGTTGTAATTCGTCAAGTATATTACTAAAGAGAATCACCAGTCTGGATGGATGTGATTTGCTTCATTATTGTAGTTGAACATCGTTTTGTTTCGTCGAGTTTGATATTATGTTAAGGATTGCCAGCCAGTCCGGCAAGTCGTAGTTTGGGTAGGTCATCATTTATTTTAAAATTATACCAATGTAAAAGTAAAAAGAATTAAGTTGCAATTACAAGCATCCATCAAACAGTTAACTGTGAATAATGTTAAAAGAATATATTTGTTGTTAAAGAGATTTAAAAAAAGAATTAACTGTGAACTGCATAATATGTGCTCACATGATTAAGTGTACTGCTGATATATCAGGCATATTGATAACTAGACATTTTCAAGTATTGATTCAAATTAATATACAGTAAAACCCCTGTTAACCGAAATCCGGGTTATCCGAAACGCCTTCGAAAATCGGAAATCCAAAAATAATAGCCACATTGTATGTACAATATTTATTTTATTAAAAAAAATAAATAAAATTAGAACCTTTTTCTACAATTTAAACATCTATTATAAATTAAGTAGCGGCTTTTAAAAAAATGTGTCAATGTCAAACTTTGAATTCAGTTTTATCAGAACTCAAAAAATTTTAGAAGTCCCTCTTTCCATTGATGTCGGGCCGCCTATTTTCTCCCTCCTCAGAATCAAACGGCGAAATAAACAAACTACTATACTGTATTTCTCTTCACACGTTTATTTAGTGAGTCAATGCGGCTGACATCCTTTTAACGATAAGATGGCGGGACATCGCTGTCCGAGAATGTTTAGAGGGATGCAAGAAACAAACAAAAATTACTTGAGTTTTTTGAATGAGTAGTTCATATGCTACAAACTATTAAATACAGTATACTGTATATTGATATACCGTAATCCTAAAAATGTAATTTTAACTTAAATAAAGAACATAAAAGTGTAGCCTACAAAGAGATTTTTAAATTAGTTTGACCTTCAAAACCTTTCAAAACTGTAGTGTTAGATGTTCATGGCTTAACCGAAATATATTTTATCCGAAACGGCTTCCCCCCCTTTAGTTCAGTTAACCGGGGTTTTACTGTATTATAATTTGATTTGACTGCATATTACAATTTAGTAAGTTTTAATATTTGATTCATTTTTTACTAATATTTTAAATATAAATTTTCCATATTTCTTTTTGTATTTAAAAAAATTAAATTTTGTTTCTTTAAAACTAATATTTGAATATTCATGTATATATATATATTATATAGGCCTACATTTACATATGATTTGTTTATGTATACACAAAATGATTAACATGTTGGAGTAAACTTTTATAATCAGTCGTCACGGTTTGTTGATTCTAATTTTTTTCGCCCACAATTTTTTAAGAGTACTTCCGCAGTCCCATTTACTAATAATTTATTTAATTTCAATATGTTTTTGTTTTTTAAGGTTAGAAATTAGTAATATTAAAATATAATGTCATGTACAGGTTCAGGTTGAGTAGATTGGTAATGGAGCTTTGCATGGAGATAGCAATGTGAACTTGGGATGTTCTATAGCCAACTCGATTTCACTTTGAACATAAAGTGCACTCATGTAATAGATTCATTTCTTGGTATCCGTGATAAGATTGGCAGTAAACATTATTGATCATTAATGGGTTATTGTGAATTATAAATGGCAGACCAACCGTTCCAGTTTTTCAGAATTAATTAATCTTGCAACATATATAAGAGAAATACTGAAATTAAAATAAAATGGAAAACTGGTTATACAAAAGTTAACCGTTATGTAGTATTAAAAACTATCCATTTTTATTTCATGAATTAAATGACAAAAGGTAGTATGAATTAAATGACAAAAGGTAGTCACACAGGTCAACACTATTTTAAAAACTTGGAAATAAACAAAAAAACCAGAAACAAACTTCTTAATAAACATAACAACCAAGGAGCTGAGACATCATGTGTGCGGCCAACAGTTTTCATCTCCCTAATAAAAGTACACCCTTGTATGTAACACCCTGACACAATACAACATAAGTTTTACATGTTCTTGACAATTAATATTTGTAATTTTATAATTAATATAACTGCATACTAAGTTTGCTAGGTACATTTATTTTAACATTAAATAGAGTATGTTTGCAATAGTAATAAAAATAAAACAATGCCTACAATTTTTGTTGTTTTCTCAATTAATTCATATATTTCAGGGAAGGGCATCCCCCTGGGGCACTCCTGGGGCACTCCCATTACGCCCTACCACTCAATCTACCCCTAAAAATATAAGCCGCACTGACTAATAGATATTATATAATCAAAAACTGAGAAGTATTAGTTATGCATACACAATATAGTAAGTTGTATAATATAAAAAACATAAATTTGTGAAATATATAACACAATGATTATTAATTAATATGATATGATTATTAATTAATTTAATATGTGATACAAACTAAGAAAGTCTTTCAATAAATCAGTAACTCATTATAATATAGGCTGAGAGCATCGTCACTCTGTTTCTAGGCCACAAGCAGTGTACTAGATTATGCAAATTAATTAAATCATCTTTCTAAATTTTTAATTAACTTTTCTTTTTCCTCAGTTCTAATTTACGTGAAATTTAATTATCTAAGTACATATTCTCTAAACATAAAATGAAAAGTTCTAGACCAATGAAGTCAATTTAATATTTGAAATGGTTGTACTTATTTAACTAACACCCATACTTAAATGTAAATAGTATCTTGCAACCCTGCCAAGCCAAAAGCTAACGATGGTCCAAATATCTTATAAACAAAAGGAGGACTGGATTTATATGAATTGTCAAAAAAAAAAAATGTTTTTCTTATTTTAATTATAAGACAGTCACAATACTTCTAGTAGGCTACCATAAAAAACAAACTATGGAAATAAAGAAAAAATAAATGCTTTTCTCACATATAAATGTATATATATTTTATAATTTGTATTAAGTATTTTAAAAACTACTAGTATACTTAAATACTAGTTTCCAAAAATCTTCTTTTCTTTTAGCCTCCACAAATATAAAAAAGTAGGCTTGTACTTTATAGTATAGCATTCATAAAATTCTACTTCATATAAAGTATTGGGCCTTTTACAAACATTTTAATGACTTGTCAAAATATATCTACCTTTAATTGGAAGAGAAATTATTTTGCTTGAACTGTCAAATAAGAAATTTTACCTCACATTCTAGAAGCCTAGGATCTACTGGAGTACTGGGCAATGGACAACCAACAGCCAAATCATCTTCCGACAACACACTTGAATCATCTCCTTCCAACAATTCCTAAATAGACCAAATCAAATAAATGCAATTAGCCAAAATAATAAATGCTAAAATAAATGCAATTAGCCATTAATAACAAACAAAACTATTAAGATAAATAAAGAGTGCAGACCTATAAAAACACTATCAGTAGACAAAACACTACTAAAATATTAATAATAGAAGTCATATTTAAATAAATAAATGACTTAAAAAGATACAATTTTTTTATATGATTCTGCTCTTCTAATTTAGATTTGTTTTCTGAATATCTTTACTTTGTGCCAGTTAGACTAATGTTGTGGAAGGAGTAATACAGCGCAAAGAAGCTGAATGCTAACAGCTAAATTAGAACCTGTGCAAGTGTTCCAGCGGTAACAAGCGAGATTTATAACCTAAGTTTCCTTCTAATTAATAAAAGATACTTATCCCTGTAAGTACATAATACAGTAAAACATCATTAAAAATATTAAATTCCAGAGCAAATTTTTTAATAATTTGTAAGATACCTATAATTTCCGATGTGTTAACTGACTGAGTAAGAAACACAATTACTGTAATGTCATTCAAAATTGCAATAAATTTTACACACTCAACTTTTTGTCCCAAACATTATATTCTCATAACCACAT
>JAGFPH010013173.1:0-19357 GCA_018207615.1 Philaenus spumarius
ATTCTGGAATTACAAATAGGAAATTCGCAGTATGAAATTTGAAGGTGTTATCGTGTTAAATTTTATTTAAAATAACATATCTGTCTTAACTTTTTAAGTGTTGCTACCAAAATTAATAAACTCTCAATAGAGCTATGTATTTAAATTCTACTTAAAATTAATATACATATACTAAACACTGAATGGTTGTGAGTTGTGTTGAATTGTAACACCCATTACATTAAATTATGTAACACCCGTTACGCGAATTACTCATTAAATTATAAAACTAAAATTAAAATAATAATACCAAAACATTAGGGAAACAAAACCTCTTACTTTTACAGTAAAAGTATTTTCCTAAGGTGTTTGTTCATTTTGTAATATTTTGTAATACTAACTTTTGTAAAAAAAAAATGTAGCGGGTGTCACATCACGTATTACTTAAGTTTAAAGGCAAATTTCAAATGAAAAGACAATATATTATCTTAAATTATGGCATTAATAGTTAGAGAAGTCTTTCAGCTATCTTCTGTAGCAACTTCAATCACTAGATCAGCTTTTTCATATTTATTGCAGTGCTGCTAAGTTCACAGAATAAAACATTTCCGGAGGATAGCTGTTGATACTCACAGAACAAAGAACTTAAACTAATTACAAATATCAAAATTTGCTAAAAATGTTGAACATATTATTAAAGTAGAACTTTTCACCTTGACATGCAACATATTGAATTATATTATATTTTATTTTTATTTTTTACACCTCAGGCTTACTTTAAGGTGGAATGCCTGAAATACTAGTTTTATTTCTTTCATTTCTACAAGTTTCAAGGTTTTGTTAAACATATCAATATACCTACTTTTTTTTCAGAGTGACTGAGAACGTATAGGTTTGCTGCAATAGGCTTAGAATAAAATGGGTTTTTTTGGCAAAATGAATGCTGACCACGGTAATAACTTATTACTTTAGGAAAATTTCGCAATTAAGCATTTTGATTGATTAAGCAGTATGCCAATACGTGAACCAACCATTTCTCTTGCGGAGTTCAATGGCGAAACATTAATGGCCAAATAGTATTAAAGATAAAAATATGTACCGTATGTGTATATCCTTGAAAAAAGGTTTATTGTATTATTGAAACAGTCCATTTTATGACTGTCACGTGTAATACATGGTATTTTGCACTATTCATTTTTTATTTATTTCTCGTTTTCATGTATTAAAATATAAGTTTTATTTGAAACAAATAACTAACGTTATAGGGTAATATTATTCATACCCTGGTGTTATTGAATAATGTATGGCCAAAGAACCTGTATATAGGCCTAATTTCATAAATCCTTTAATTTGAACTACTGTATATTTTTCTATATTTATTCTAGATGTCTCTTTTCGACTTACAGAAAATACTTTTTAACAGATAACAAACACCTGTCGTAATCAGTAGTCTAGTCTAGTAAGTGTGTCCGGCCAGAGTATGAATGCGAGTAGTGAGTTGACGAACGCTACAGTTGCAGGGCCGGGCAGAGCGGCTGGCTGGTGAGGGGGGGGAGTGATGTGCTACGCGGCGGGAGGAGGGAACCGGAGCGTGAGAGAAATAATGATAATATCTTTAAAAAACGATTCCGATACGACCATTTGACCGATTTAATATCTGAAAACGGCAAAATTCGTTTAAAATTTGTATTTACAAAATGACTACCTGCGATTTAAACAAAATATTACAGCAAAAAAAAATCTGTATAAAACTTTTTTATAAATAAATTTTAAAAAAAATCATCACAATAGCGTGAATGTTTTATTCATATCATTTACAAAATAACTTACAAAACAAAAATCGGATAATAATTATGGAAATTATTCGTAGTACAAATTTGCCTCAGAGGTGCTGCCATCTATCGGGCCAAAAACACAACTTTTTCAGGGATGTTTAGCCTTAAGCTGTTTAGTGATTATCTCATCAACTTGTTGCTCGCGGAAAAAATACATTTACGTTCATTTTGAATGTGAGAGAAAGCGGTGTTTAAAGCTGGTCGTCCGCCACACTCGTTTCCACGTTCACCGTGCAGTACAGGACTTACGGGAGAATAGACATGCTACTACCATTACAGGGAACATCACGTTTATTGTCATGAGGGTTGCGTCAACTGACTGAGCGTTGCATGAGAGTTGATGTTTTTTTTTAGTTGGCTATTATCGCTGAGACTGTCGTAAGGATAACATGGCTTATGGGCGCTCTGTACTGCACGGTGAGCGTGGAATCGAATGTAGGTCGGTAGAGAAGCGCGGCGCGGAAAATAAATTACGATTAAATAATAATTTTGTTTAGAAACACATTACTTAAAAACTAAACGAACTATACCTTGCGCAAAGATTCGTGGCGGCTGAGAGCTTAGGACGGTCGGGGAGGTGTCCCTACCCCTAATTAGCCCTCGCTCTGCCGCTTCGGGTTATGGTCATAGTTCACCTACTGGGCTCAAGGCACAGTCGGTAAAATATTTTGCATTTCGCAATTAAGTGTAAAAATAACGTCATTTTTGTAATCTGCATCAAATAACAAGAACATTAAGCCCAAACACGATATAATTGCGATGCTATTAAGTATTCACTTTGTTTTAAAATAAAAGACAGTTTATAGAACAAGATATATTTTTAAGATTATTTACAAACTATAGCTTTATAGCTACAGTAGAAACCCTCTTAACCGGTCTGGTCGGGACCAAGACTTGGCCGGTTACGAGTTTGGCCGGTTGATCCGAGGTTCCCGTAAAAAATAGATGTTTGTTCAAAAATAACCTACAGTACATATTTCATAAATAACCAAGCAAATAAGACGTTATTGCACCTCACTTTATTGTATGTACTGTACATACAAAAGCAAACAAACACCAACAAATTAAACATTTTAACTTACATAAACTTTAAAAACTTAATTTACATATACTAATTTATATATACAAGAACTTTAGTTCTCACGAAATTCAGTAAAGGTTCCGACAAAGCAACAGACGAAGGAAGAGAAACCAAGGATGCCGCTTTGTTAATTGATACTCAGGCACCGATTTACCAATGGGCAGACTGGGCAATTGCCCAGTGCGGCAATTTCTGGGGGGCGGAAAATTTTTGAAGATTTTTTTATTATTTCCAGAATATTAGTAAAAAACCGGGAACGACACAACTTCCCGTTAAACTTGTTAACTTGCGTAGGCATTATTAAAAACAAATTGGTTTTACACTTAAAAAATTAGAAATACGCAAACTGGTACCTTTAAAATTATGTTCATGCTATGCATGTTTGCACTAAATACGTAGTTATAAAAAATTAATCGTATTTAAAAAAGAATATAAGCCTACTACTTTTTATTATCGACAGTACACACAATATTTCAGGTTAATACCTAACACGTTATTTTTACAACAGTATATGGTATCAGCCCACCATTATTGGGGTAACCCAACAATAGCCTACTATTAAGAAATCACAAATATTTCAGTAATATTTTGTGGGAGGGGGCGGCTACAAAAGGTTTTGCCCAGGGTGAAGCTTACCCTAAATCGGGGCCTGTTGATACTAAGAAAAAATACAGTTGCCGCGGAAGCAAGATTTGATTCCCCTCTTGCTTCCGCGGCAACTGGATTTTTTCTATGAATCAATTGACGCCCCTCTCCCCTGTTCCTCTGCCATAACACTCCCCTGTTCTCCTGCCGCACACCTAACGTTGTGTCACCCCGCTTTATTTTCTAGGAAATGTCCGTCAAACAATCAATGTTTGAGATTTCGGCCAGTTAATATATTTGACTCTGTTGTTCCTTGGGTCCGTTAATCCGAGGACCGGTTAATCCGAGGCCGGTTAAGAGGGGTTCTACTGTATTTACAATTTTGTACAGGAAGTGATATCCTGATTCTCACAGGAGCTGAAGGTGAAACCATATCTCTGAAAAAAAAGTGCCGTTTTCGAATAAATGAAAAACTGTTGGAGGTCGGTACCGCGCCGCGCCTCTCTACCGACCTAGTGGACGAGGCCTAGGTCGGAATTTGTTGGGTTCGGATAACTTCGACTGAACTCGGCAACATTCGTACCTAACAAACTGTCATATCGGCAGCTGATCTACAACCACAACATAGTCTTTCTGCACGTGTCGCAATTCAAATGTAAGTCTATTTTGTAGATTCATTACTAACAAAAAATTATTTGTCTCACTTCCTTATAATTTTACCTACTTGCATTCAATATCTATACAAAAACAGATTTCACCTTTTAGAAAAACTATGGCAAATATAAACAAGTAGGGTTTGTTTCATACAAAATGTAGAAAATGTTATAATTGTGTTGAAAATGTTGTATTTATAGAAAAAATTCAAACTTTTTGCGACAAAATTATAGATCTGTCCGGGAGGCACGAGATGGTCCCTAGGTCCTTGCCTAGATTTAGTTTGAAGGCGCTTGTAGATATGTGCCACGACCTAGTACAGAGCCGCCGTGAATGTCCGCAGCATCGTTATTCGACAAATGCTATTTAAAATCGAACGTGGCATCGTAGTACAAAACAGGAATTCTGCAGTGTTTTTTTAAAATATATATAAAAAATAACATTATTAGTAGCAATTATTGGAAATATGTATGCAATTACTGCTGTGAAAGAACAAAATATATAAACTGTTCGTATGTACGTTTACTTAATTATTATACTAAATGGATTTTAATAGATGAACAGAATAACAGCTTAAAAGTTATTATAATTCCGATTAGTAGTGTTGAAATAATATTAATAATATGTTTTTAAAAAACACGGTAAGAGTTTGGCATAGTATAATATTTTTGGATTTATAAGTTTAAAAACGATAGAAGATTAAATTATTAATGAACTGTGTAATTATATTCCTTACAAATAACAATAAAAGAAAACATCAAGTAATAATATTTATAATAAATATGATTATAAATTAACTTACTTGATGTAACTCATTTATTATACAACAACTGTATAAACTTATAAACTTCCTGCATAAACTTACATTCGTACAAAATATTTTACAGTAACTTAAATTTGGTTAATATTATTATACTTTATAGCTTTTTTATTATTAGAACCTCCTTTACTGTATATTTTTTAAACTTAATTTACTCAATTTATTTATATGTAGTATGATATTTAAAGCACCCGTAGGCTACTCTAGGTACACATTTTTCATTTACTGTATTATTTGTGCTGATTTTGTTGAGAATTTAGTCAATAGAATTAATTTGAAAAAAAATCGGCTGTTTTAATTACTAAAATCCATTTTAACATAAGCCTACATGATCAATATCAATACTAAGCTATATGACGTTATATTTTCCGCTATCGCGTCAGACCCCGTTACTCGCCTTTGCGCCTGCTAAAAACGGGATACCGCGTGAGGACATGGCTGTTTACGGGCAGCTCCAGGGACCATCTCGTGCCTCGCGGACAGTATTAGTTGAATTTATACAACAGTGCAACCAATCTGTTGTTCATTTCAAAAACGTAATGTCTCAAGTTCATGCATGTCAATTAAAACCCTTAAACTGTCCATGCTAATTTTTTGCAACGCCAAGCCATTTCGTTGCGTGTGTAAGCATATTTTCAAAAAATCGCCAAATATAGTAATTATAAACTTACCAATCCAAAATAATTCCGTAGATTTTTTTGTAGAGAAAGGTTCAAATAATTCACATATGCCAGTAAAAATTGATTGATGTAAAATGTACAAAGTTATTAGCTCAAGAAACAAAAAATGTTCAGTAACGGAAGGAAAAGTTCTTCTTAGGCCTACATAAAAAGTAATACAAATTTTTTGTATTTTTTTTTCAAAATGTACGAAATGTTGGTAATTTGGTTCTAAATAGAACCGTATAAAAATATATATCAATTTCAAAGTTATTTTGAAAACACCAGTTTTTATGTTCCTACTAGGCCTACAAGATTGAATACTGCCAAACCATGACTGAATATCAGGTGACCAAAATGCGGGGGAAGCTACTGCGCCGCTGCGCGCCTAGTGGACGACCAGCTTAATAACGCATACTCATATACATTGTCACGCATGCGCATTTCAGTTTCTGCCTTTATGAAGCTGCCCTCCATTTGATAACGCAAGAATGAAACGCACACAAACTCAATGCTAGTAGTGTACAGCTCTGACACTCGGACCGCTACGGTCAACTCAGACATATTTGTTCACGTCTGCCGAGCCTTAATTACAAAGTTTTTGTCTATGTGTTATGTGACTAGTGTTAAGGCCCGTATCCACAGTGCGAGGCTGCTCGCTGCGAATGCCTCGCGCCATCTGCCTCAGGGTGAGGCATACGCTCTTCAGCTAGTTTGTAACCACGAATGCTCACTGCGAGCACGCGAACCACCCGCATTCGTAGTGAAGGCAGTCAATACAATGTCTTTGATGAGAAATGTGCAAGTTGCTGCCGCTGCTTTTATTGTGATGGCGACGATTATTAGAAAAAAAAACAACGGAAAATACGACGTAAGCACCGTTGGTGGGTCAAAAAATGTATCAAAATACCTGATCCTGTAACTTGGCTTTTCTTTTCCCTTTACCTTTCACGTCGGTAAGAGCCCAACAGAGACGTCATCTTATTTTTCAGTTCTTTCGCCGAAACATTTCGCGCCACATGTCTTCTCTCTTGTTTTTATTGTAATAGTCAGGGTGTTTCGAGTCCCACAGTAAACGTTTAGTTTCATAAAACTTCACTAATTGTCTGATCATGTCGTGATTATCCATGTTGTATGACAGTTTCGTTGTGGAGGTTTGTTGGTTTGTAGAATTGTGTCTTGTACGGTGTGAGGCAGACAGCACAGGTATCCACTTGACGAACAGCTCGGGGCGAGGCACCTTTGAGCACTGCTCTTTTACCGACAAGCACACGGCTCGCCTCGAATTGTGCGACGCGAACGCCTCATAGCGAGCAACCCCGGTATCCACAGTCCGAGGCCAAGCCGAGCATGCGCCACGAGGCATTCGCAGCGAGCAGCCTCGCACTGTGGATACCTGCCTTTAAACTTTACTGTGTTATGTGGACATTTCGTCATAACCAACAACCAGCATTCGTAACCAGCGTGCACCGTAATCACAATCTCGCTTATCATAAAGATAAACACACTAAATCACATCTATTAAAAACTATATTGTTTCAAGATACTATCCAGTCAGTGGCGTAAATAACACCCCCGCAACCCCCGGCACGTCAAGGGGCGCCGCGACTCGCTCACATAAAAAATATATAAAGGAATTAGAAAAATAAAATCTCGTAAACACATTATCATCAAAATAAATGTTATAATTAACAATATTTCATTAAGATATCTTAATAAAACTGTTAAATAAAATAATATAACCACAGCTCATAAGTCTGAAACCGTAATCATTATGGTTAAGAAATCGGTTTAGTAGCAGTTAACAATAATGCCTGCTAAACTTTAGTAATTAATAAGCGAATGATTGGCTCCCACATCAAACAAATGTATTTCATTGATATAAATGTGTAACCACTTGGTGTTAGGTTAGGCGGATATTGGAACGCGTTTGACGCTAGTCACGGGACGTGGCACAGCGCGACTTTTTGTAACATACGTAAATGAATGGATTAGCGCATATTGGTAACGCGACGCTACGCAGCGCGACCCGCGTGGTACAACAGACATGTGGCACAGTGGCAGTTACACAGTTTCTCGCGCCACACGTCTCATGAGTTCAGAACTCTACTAGCCCTCAAAAGTTTTGGTGTCCAGTTGTGCATTTTCCATTATTATATTTTTCAGATGTTGGCCCAGGAAAAGCTGATAGAGGCCTAAGAAATGTTGAAAATAAAATTGAATTAATTTGAATAATTAAGCAGAATTTTCAATAAACATTTAAAAAAACATAATTTTTAATAAATATGTATGTCTACTGAATTGTTTATAAATATTTTTTGTTAATGAATTAAAACTGTGTCTTATATTATGTTCTCTGCATTTTTAATATGAAATAATTTTTAATAAAGTAGGTATTTGGCGTTTGGCATTAAACCCGTAAAAATAAAAATGTCTTCATAAAGTCATAAACTAACAAGTGAAAATGTTTAAGGTATGTACATAGAAAGGACATAGTATGTATCATACCGTGCACTTCTGTGAGTTTCGGTTCATACGGAAGTAGTTAGTAAAAACAGCAAGTAATTCTGAAGTAATTTAAAATTAGGTTAGATCTAATTAATATAGTTTTATCCGTGAATCATTCATTTTAAACATTCTAAAAAATAAAATGAAGTAAAACACACGTGTCTACTGGGCGAGAGTTGGGAGCAACTGCGTTGTAAGAGTTTCCCAAAATACCCCCCCCCCCCCCTTCTAAGTTTAAGCTCGCCCTCGTGCTATCGACCATAGGCCTACATGTTAACCAACAAGTATGTTTACATGAAGAAAAAGAAAAGCTTTTAAATAAATGTAATCATAACAACTTATAAGATTTTTGTTAATAATAAACCTTGATGTTTGGTGTTTAAAGTTTTAGTCTTTCTTTCCATTTTAAAGATGATAAATTAGTTTAAACGTAAAGCTTTCATGTTCTTTTGAATTTAATACTTCATAACATTGGTATATTTATAATGCTACCAACAGATTGATTGGTTATGTAAAGAATGTCCTATACTTAAATTAATTTACTTTCATTTCAATTTAGAGTCAAATAATGTATAATACTACCAGGTAGTAGTTACATAAACCACCGTGGGGTGGGGTTGCTTACTGGTGTAGAGGTCAAGAAGGGCCAAGAAGTTGCGACTTCCGTTTTTTTTTTAGGGGGCGCAATTCTTTTCCCTGCGGGGGGCGCCAAACAATGTAGTTAAGCCACTGTATCCAGTGTTACTCAGCTGGGTTGGTCTCTCGGTTCAACAATCATTTTACAGTCTATGTTCAATCGAATACATATCCCGAACATTGAGTGTTGTGTTAGTAACAAGACGGTTATCTTCCCTAGTATAGTATTAATAATTACAATATACTTTTTGTTTTTATAGTTTAACGTTTTTATTTTAAGTCAGTTAGCCTAATAAAAGAGGGGCAGGAGTGATAGATCAGGCAAATCTATCTCCAATCTTCTTAAAATAAAATCATAAAAAATATGACAACTATACGATTAAGAGAATGACATTTAAAACTCATTAAAATTGCATGCATTGTTTGATAAATAATTGTCACGAAACTACCACAATATCAGCTGCTTTCTAACAGCCTTGTATACTACTTTTATATTCTTTATAATACCATGTAGGATTTATAAAGTCTATTCACTTTCCGAAATGCTGATTTATACAATATAGATCATTACCTTTTATAGTAGTCTTAGCAATTCTTTTTATGAAAAACTAGGGGCTCTGCCCCTGGACGCTCCGCGTCCCAACCCCGGCTGGGCCTTCGGCCTCAGATGGCTGCTTCGCTTCGCTCGCAGGTGGAAAATTCGATAAAGAATCTCGTTAATCTTTGGCTCGTTTGTACATAGGTGACCGAGCATAAATCAGCTGTTTTATTTGGCAGCTGACTCAAACTCATTAAACATTATCTCCATAAGATTAACATGGGAAATTTGAAGGATTGTATACCGGAGCTCCTTCTCGGGTGAATAGCGGCTGAACGGATGATAATATATAAGACTTGACATATCTGTGAATGATTATGTTCAGTTTTTGATCCAAATTAGCTGTTTTATATATAATAGGTTTCTAACAACCAATGTTTGAATTGAATTAAAATATAGTTAGCATTTTTCGTTGATTTTTGTTTGTGTTTGTTTTTAGTTTGTCAATGTAACCTCAAAAAGGTAATACTCTTCAAATTTTCTAAGTAATGTTGCTATGGTAATGAAAGTAAACAAACATGATGTGTTTACTTATACGAACAGCTGTTTTTGTGCCCCTGATAAAATCAATAGAAATCTTTCTTCCATAAGATTAACATTGAAACTTTGAGGGCCACTGGGGCGTAGCCCTAATGTCCTAGGACTTCGCTAAATGGCCTAAAACCTTCCCAGGGTTAACCTGTGTTACTATGCAAAATTTCAAAGCAATCGGATGGACGGTATACGAACGCAAATTGGACAAAGAACCAAAAAAAAACCCCCCATAAGGAATACACAGCAGAAATTTGCATTTGATTATAACGTTTGTAAGGCGAAAGATACATGATTTGTAATGCTTGATGACATATCTGTGAATGATTAACTGCAATTTTAAAAAAAATTAAGAAAATTGGCCGGATAGAATGGCCTTACTGACTGCCACAACTTTTCATAAATTCTTTTAATATATAGATAGTCTATTTAAAAAAATAAAAAAAGAATTGCTAAGACTACTATAAAAGGTAATTATCTATAATCTATATTGTATACTACCTGTGAAAGTTTATCAATAAACTGTGTTTGTAAGTTTTATGACTTAAAGCAGGTTTTCAAAGTGTCCTCCATCTTCATAAATACAAGCGTGCGCACACAAATACATCATCTACAGGCTACACAATACACAGTGGTTGCATTAGCGATTTTTTAACAGTAATATTTAAGTAGGTTTTTTGTATAAAATAAAGTATTTATGAAATTGCAACAGCTTTTTAACGTTCCATTGTAAAACATATTGCACTTTGAATAAAATTTTATTGTTTGCAAACTGAAAATAAGCCTCTTTAATAATTTTTGAAATAAGAGTTTCTGAAACTTTCAGCGCTCCTAGCGGCTAAACGATTACATTTATAAAAAAAAAAACACCAAGAATAAAAAAGTTTTACAATTGCATGTAAAATCCAAATTCGTCATAAAAAATAGGGGTTTCCATAAGAAATTCGAAAGTTGGGCGCTATATTGGAAAATGGCGGCATATTTTCGAAATTTCAAATTCACATTTTAATGGCCACTAAAAAGTAGGTGAAGTTTAAAGTTTCCTGTAAATCTTGTCGCTTCTGATATACCAATGGTGGCACACTTAAAATAGTCACCCTGTAGAGAAAGTATAGTGATCGCAAAAAAAATCGATGTTGAGATTTTTGTGGACACATCCGTTTTGGGCCATCCTAAGTCCAAACACGTAGATTTACAAAATGTCTGTCTGTATGTATACAAAGCTAGAGATAAAACTATTCGGTCGATTTCGAACAAATTTGCACTAAACATGCCAATAGATAGGCCTGTATAGATGCAAGAAAAAAGGTTTTGACAAATCTTTTAAAAACTACTCCCTTTTTTGGCAAAAAACCCTAAAAAAACAGTTATTATTTTTTAAATAAAAAAACAGTTTTAACGATTTTGATACAATTTTGCTTATTTGTAGCCCTTAATGTACCCTATCATATGCAAAAAACCCGAATCTTTCTAAAAATCTCGTTTAGCTAATAATAAGAATAGTAACTGATTTTTTTTGCCAAAAAGGGGGTGGTTTTTCAAAATTTATCAAAACCTTTTTTCGTGGATCCATACAGGCCTCATTGACATGTTTGGTGTAAATTTGTTCGAAATCAATCCAAAGGTTTTCTTTATTTAGTTAGTTAATCTCCTATTTTAATGCACCCCCTCACCACTTTAATACAATTATGAAGTCACAGTGAATCTGTTTAATAATTAAAACACGTTTGTGAGAAAGTATCTGTCAGTTTCTGGTACCGTTAATTTAATTAGTTTTATTGTGTAGTATCGTGAAAAATAGCGTTCAAAACTCGTGTGAAAGTGTCTTTTCAGTATTCATCGATTTAAAGCGCGAGTCGCTTGACGATTCATACTGAAAAAGCCCACTTTCTCCACTAGTTGTGAAATATACTATTGCTTAATCCTTATTTACAATATTACATATTTAGATTTAACAAATTATTGTTATTTTAACTTTACTTAATAATAATTACTTAAAATTTAGATGTCTGCATTCGATGTAGGTTAATAGTATTAATCTATATAAAAGCGAAATACCACTCACTCACTCACTCACTCGCTCATCACGATTTCTCAAAAACTACCGAACGGATTGAAATGAAATTTGGTGTGTAGCTTTCTCTAGGGCCATAGGTGCTCACTAAGGAAGGGTTTAAAAAAATTCAAAATTTTTAGGGTACTTTGGAGGGATCAAATTTATTAAAAATCTATTTCTTCAAAACTACCGAACGGATTGGAAAGAAATTTGGTATTTACCTTCTTCTAATGCCATAGATTCTCGCTAAGAAAGGGTTTAAAAAAATACGAAATTTTAGGGGGGTTTGGGGGGGGGGTCAAAGTTACAAAATCACGATTTCTCTAAAACCATCGAACGGATTGGAATGAAATTTGGTATGTAGCTTCCCCTAGGGCCATAGGTGCTCGCTAAGAAAGGGTTTTAAAAAATTCGAAATTTTAGGGGGGTTTGGGGGGTCAAAGTTACTGAAAAGAAACACCGAACGGATTGGAATGAAATTTATTATGTAGCTTCCTCTAGGGCCCTAGGTGCTCGCTAAGAAAGGGTTAAAAAAAATCGAAATTTTAGGGGAGATTTGGGGGGGGGTCAAAGTTACTAAAATTCCCCATAAGAAATACATAGTGTAATATATTTATTGATATAATATATTTTTTGTTAATATACATTTAACTTTGATTTGTCTATCCGTGCAAAGCCGGGTCGGGTCAGCTAGTGTATCATAAAAGAAACTTTTGAATATTTGTTTTATTTTCAATCCCACTGCTTTCATTTGAAATGATGATAACCACCTAGGTTTTTCGCCTTAAAAAAAAAAAAAAAAAAAAAAAAATCATTTGAAATTCAAAATGCAGTTTGTTGAACTTGTTGAAAGTTATAAGTAATTTTTCAATACTTGATATTTATTTCTATAATCTGACAGTGTTGTTCTGTTAGGAACATTTTCTTTTTAAAGGAGTAAGCAATAGGTTGTCGGTTTAGAACGGAGAACCGACGAGAAAGCCAATCAATACATTCGTGTTGGTTGTCTTTTGTTCGATTAAACACAAAACAGAATTGAGAAAAACCAATTATTTAATGAAATACTCTGTTCGTGGTCAGTCCACCAGAAATCCCTATTCAATATATGATCCATAGAATTAATTGTATTCGTATCCAACACAATGCTTGACGTTTATTTAAAGTTTGCAGATTCCAGAGTCCGAATTGGTTTGTCAAAAACAATAATAATTCACCGACCGCGATAGTCGATGAATAAAATTATTAAAACTACAATTTGAATAAAACTAAACACATTTTAACGAATTACTATTAAATAAAAAAGGGTACTAGGTTGCTAGGTTAGGTATTATATAAGTTATGTTTAGAAATTAAAACCTTTTTTTTAGTAAACTGTGTAAAATATTACAAACTTTTATATTTGTTTACATACTAGAAACATACTAAGACTATTGAGTGTAAGTAAGAACCCGTCAGGCTATTTTTTTTAGCAACGATTAAAATGTATATAACGTAAGTAGGCCTACCTAAACAAGTTAATGTGTGCGGTCGAAGTTTATCACGCATTTTCTTCAATTCTTTTACTAGCCTACACATATAAGTTAATTCTTTCAATTGCAGTTTATTATTAGTTTGATTTTTATACAAATATTTACTGTTTCCATACGTTTAATGTTATTATAATAAAGGTGTAGAATTAATTATAACATCAAAGCTAAGATGGTAAACACAGTTAAATGTCAATTCATTGTAAATAAGCCTACATGCAATAAACATAAAATGTTGGTTCATCAGTTTAGGCCTAACCTAAAATGACTGTGTGTATGTTTAATTTATTTTACCAGTCTTAACTTTAACATACATACAATAATTTTAGGTTAGGCCTAGACTTAAAATTACTTTCTAGGCCTAACCTAAAATTATTGTATGTATGTTGAAGTTTAAGACAGGTAAAATAAATAAAATATACACACAATAATTTTAGGTTAGGCCTATAGTCTATCCGTTCGGCCGTGATACCTGACTTCTCGGAACTCAACGCCCCCTCCACTAGTTTGCCACCGACAGGCCCGGCAAGCGGGTAGGGAGGGGGCGTTGATTTCCGAGAAGTCAGGTATCACGGCCGAGCGGATGGACTACATACTGATGAACCAACATTTTATGTTTGCTGAATGTATTTCAGCGCTCAACGATAATATCTGAACTACGCCGGACGGAACCGCCCGTCTCTTAATTTAAATTGATGAACCGAAACACACGTTTCTTGAATGTATTACATTCATCGCCATAGCAACCAATTTGATAACACTTTTTTTCGTTACGCACTACATTTTATATTTGTTAACTCCTATCGAGAACAGCGTTAAGGAAAAGGTTTTGCGGTAAATTCACTGCCTGAAACTTCTAAAATTATTTTTTGATCCCATTTTAGATGGGCCTATTTAGGGATCCATTGTGTAAAGGAATTCTGTTAATTTGTTTTCCCCCCATCTATTGTGATGAGGGGCATTGATGTGCTAACAAAAGCAGAATGTAAGACGAAAAGAACACAACATTTTGAAGGCACTAGTTCCCTTAGTGTAGGTTACTGCTGAACTTCACTCACTGAACATTACTAATACAGTTTATTTATTATAAATGGCTGCTCTTAAAATGTAGTTTGGGGGTAAAATTTAGTTTAAAGTTTCTTTGTAACTAATTTTTCAATCACACTGATTTGAATAAAAACCCCCAACCACAAAACAAGGAACAAAAACAATAACTAAACAACTAAATTGTAAGTTATGTTTAATACGTTACCCTTATCCTCAGAGGGTTTCAACACTAGTGATGATGACCATGTCATCGAAATGTACATAAGGGTAACGTATTAAACACTTACAATTTAAACAAATAAAAGAGCACTGTGGCGACAAAATCACACTGATTTAAATAAAACCCGAACCACAAAACAAGGGCGTGTACAGTATATATAGGTTGTAATATTTTATGTATACTTTAGTAGTGTTAAAACCCTCTGAGGATGATGACCATGTCATCGAAATGTACATAAGGGTAAGGTATTAAACTTAACTTACAATATAGTTGTTTAGTTATAGTTTTTGCTCCTTGTTTTGAGGTTCGGGTTTTATTTAAATCAGTGTGACTTACAATTTAGTTATTATTTTTCTTTCTTGTTTTGTGGTTCGGGGTTTTTATTCAAATCAGTGTGGTTTTGTCGCCACAGTGCTCTTTTATTTGTTTAATTAATCTTTCAATATTTGTTTTCTCAAACTACCTTTGGTTACTGCTATAATTTATTCACTGTTGAATCTTGCCAGTGTCAGCTGTAGTTTGTTGCTAGGGCTCACTCATTGTAGGTCGCTGATGTAGTTCACTCACTGTAGATGGCTACTATAGACCGCTCACTGTAAGGTAGAACACCAAACGATACTATTGCTCAGGGCTTGGTGTTCGAGCTTAGAGTGATCGGACCATAGTGATCTTCGTTCTTCTTTCATCCTTTGGAACTGCTCACATCTTTTTTTAAACATTAACCAACATAGACCTTATAGAATATTAAGAGTGATGCAAAAGTTCGCAACGCCTTCGTAATTTTAAACCTGTTACACGCATCGATATAGACAACGATCGATGGTTCACTGCTAAGGACGCAGATGTGAACTTGACACTGTACACTATGAGAAGCGGCCGTCGCACAGTGCATTGCACGCCAACCCAAGTATTGGGAGTATTTTGAATACACAATGCATTTCGTGATTCGCACGCCAACCCCCGTATTGGGAGTATTTTCAATATACAATGCATTGCGTGTTTCGCACGCCAACCCCCGTATTGGGAGTATTTTCAATACACAATGCATTGCGTGCTTCGCACGCCAACCAACGTATTTTGACTATTTTCAATACACAATGCATTGCGTGTTTCGCACGCCAACCTCCGTATTTCAAGTATTTTCAATATACAATGCATTGCGTGCTTCGCACGCCAACCCCCGTATTAGGAGTATTTTCAATACACAATGCATTGCGTGCTTCGCACGCCAACCCCCGTATTGGAAGTATTTTCAATACACAATGCATTGCGTGCTTCGCACGCCAACCCCCGTATTGGGAGTATTTTCAATACACAATGCATTGCGTGTTTCGCACGCCAAGCCCCGTATTGGGAGTATTTTCAATACACAATGCATTGCGTGTTACGCACGCCAACCAACGTATTTTGAGTATTTTCAATACACAATGCACTGCGTGTTTCACACGCCAACCCCCGTATTTCGAGTGTTTTCAATATAGGCTACAATGCTTTGCGTGCTTCGCACGCCAACCCCCGTATTAGGAGTATTTTCATACACAATGCATTGCGTGCTTCGCACGCCAACCCCCGTATTAGGAGTATTTTCATACACAATGCATTGCGTGCTTCGCACATCAACCCCGGTATTGGGAGTATTTTCGATGTACAATGTATTGCGTGCTTCGCACGTAATTTCCCGTATTGGGAGTACATTCAATGCACAATGCATTGTGTGCTTCCCAAGCCAACCCACGTATTGGGAGTATTTTCAATACAAAGTAAATTGCGTGCTTCGTACGCCAACCCCTATATTGGGAGTACTTTCAATACACAGAGCATTGCTTGCTTCGCACGCCAATATTAGGCCTATGCGCTATGAACGCACACGTGAGTCTGCTTTAAAATATTAGTGATTGTTACGTAGAATGGTTCAAAAATAAAAAATAAAATAATTTCTACTCATTTAGGCTATAAAAATATAAAAAATAAAAGGTCAGCTCCTAGCATAGGAAATACGAAAATGCGTAGCCGTGAACGTGTTGACTCGAAACTTTCAGGAGGTTATATGGGGCAAATTCTGCACCTTTTAGGGTATGAATGAATTTTACCCTTATTCGGTTAAGGTAGGTAGGGGGATTGCAAGTCAACATTTTGAAATAGTAACCCTTATTGTGTGTCACCTCGTTTTAAAGCCCTCGTTGAAATTGGTGTAAAGCAAACCCTTCTACGATACCCCAATTTAAAATGGCGGAGAAAAGAAGTTCAGATTTTTTTAATTTTTCTACGTACTGTATCCTACACAAAATTAGAAGTGTATTCATTTTAAGATACATAAACATTGATTAAGCCCCATTTTCATAAATATGACAAACATTCTTGGGAGTTAATTTTACTTAATCATAATTGAAGTAGATTGTACAAATTTTGCAATATTTCTGTATTTTTAAAGGAATACACATCTAATTGTATGTAGAAGACAATCCGTAGAAAAATGGAAAATCTAAACTTTCTGGCTCCGCCATTTTGGATTGGAGTTTCTGAAACGCCAATGTTTTCGCCTTAACGAGGACTTTAAAATAAGCATTCATACAATAAGGGTTATAGTATAAAATGTTGACGTGCAACCACCTACCCTTAACCGAATATGGGTAAAATTCATTCATACAACTAAAAAGGTGTAGATTTTGCCCAACATAACTTCCTGAAAGTTTGGAGTTAATAAGTGTAACAGGATTACAATTACGAATGGGTTGCGGAACTTTTACATCTGTCTGTATACTTATATATTTGTAACTAAAGAGATACGATTCTATCGTCATAAATCTATCCTTAACATAATATTTCATTTACTTTAATCTGGTTTTAAGGTAGGCCTATATTTATTTAGCCGATTATGTCTGTTTAAATGGTTTAGTGAATGGTCTAACGGTAATCAACGCTTGAAACAGCGCGCGTGCATGCGTACGCAGGCATGAACATGCCTGGACCTGCCATCTGTCGGGAATTGCGCAAAGTTTCTATTGCAGTACTTTTACAGTCATTGCAACAGAGTGTTCCGAGTAGTGTGCGTCGAAAAGCCACGGAGCAACGACACAACATTAAGTTCTGCTTCAAATTGGGTAAAACGGTGACAGAAACCCATAAGATATTGGTGCAAGTGTACGGGCAGGATGTCGTGAGTAGGAAATGTGTGTACGATTGGTTTGCACGCTTTCGAGCTGGCAAAGAATCGGTGGAGGACGAATCGCGTTCGGGACGACCATACACAAGCAGGACGCCGGAAAACATTGAACGTGTGCGAGCAATGCCAGCAAAAGTTCGGCGATTGACTCTGCGATTAATAGCAGAAGAAGTGGGTATTAGCAAAGGCACAGCAAAGATTTGTTCACGATTTGAGCCGCACATCAGATGATCAAAAAGCAAGTCGTTTTGAGGCCAGTGGCGATTTCATCGATATGTATGACCCGGATCCGACTTTTCTGGGTTCCATTGTCACAGGAGACGAGACTTGGTGTTACCAGTACGACGCCGTAAAGAAAAGACAATCAATGGAATGGCGGTCACCTTCTTCCCCACGACAGAAAAAAAATCTAAAGTGAAGTACATGTTGATCACATTTTTTGACAAAGAAGGAATCCCCCATAAGGAATTAATTCCTGTTGGCCAAACGGTGAATGCCGCATTCTACTTGGAGGTTCTCAAACGTTTCTTGGAGCGCATCCGGCTTGTTAGGCCACAAATTTTCCAGACTGGAAATTGTATGTTACTGCACGACAATGCACCATCGCGTACCAGCTTCATTGTACGACAATTTTTGACTCAACAGTTTTGAAACACCCACATGATCTGATCTGACGCCTGCTGATTTGTTTTTGTTGCCCCGTCTTAAGAAGGCTTTAAAGGGACCACGGTTTGCGGATGTCGAAGAGATTCAGAACCAAGTGACGGCAATTCTGAAAAAGATTCTACATGAAGACTTCTCCAACAGTTTTGAGGCGCTATACGAACCTTGTCAGAGGTGCGTTGTGTCTGGTGGAGAGTATTTTGAAGGTCACTGAAGGTATTTCTAGTGAACATTAAATTTTTTTGTTTTTATCATACCATTCACGGAACTTTTTAGACAGACCGTACAATAAATACAATAAATACTTGTATTCTTACTAATGTCACGGAACTCTCTGGAAACACGTTTTTCTTAACTACAAATAAAATAATAGTTCAAATAAAAATAGATTCAAAAACGTATTGTTTCCTATTTCACCACCATTTGTTAAAAATAGCGTAAAATCTTTAAAAGTAGATAACGTAATGAGTTAAAATTTGGCAAAAATATTGTGCATGCAACGTTTTACCAGACTACATAAAACCAGAATTTTCTTTAGTATACTATGAAAATGGTGGTAGTGAAACGTTTATAGAGATACTAGCTGACCCGGCAAACGTTGTTTTGCCATATAAATAATTTTCAAGTAATTTCTAGTGTAGACAAAAAATAGCTTAATTATTGTAAGTGTGTAAGAATGTGGTATATGCGTGAAATAGGCATGGAGCGCTGTGAACGATGAGGGAATATATAAATAACAAAAGGCAAACATTATTTTTAAGTTATTATAATTTATTCTCCCCCCACCCCCCCCCCC
>JAGFPH010013174.1:0-27393 GCA_018207615.1 Philaenus spumarius
AATAATTACATTATCTGAAATAAACATGTGTTAATTTCATGTATGTTACAGATGCAAAGTGATCCATGTATATTATATTAACTGATGCAAAGTATCAACCTAAAGTAATAAAGAACTTTCAGGAAAGGGAATCGAATTGTCTCTTTGAGCAAGTCTCTAAGAAACAAGACATGTTATAATGCAGTTCCAGCACGATCCACATAATTTGGTTACAAGTTTCTTTTAAACAAGGCACAATGTTATTAAGGTCCCAGGCGTTCTTTACTCTTACATTTTGTACTTGCTGTAGGGTTAAATGTCATAAAGGGAGACACATTTTACCATTGTATTGTACTTTATGTATTATTAAAATAAGTTTGTATTCTTTTGTAAAGAGTAAGTTGTAAATTGCACTTAAAAATATTTTATCATAACGGATTTATAAATTAAGGTAGAGATTCTTCTAATCGATTCAGAAGCATAAAGTGAACCACCCTAACCAAACTGTGTACGTATTATCTTGGCAGCTCAGCTTGTTTGAGGAATAATTTGCTTAGACAAGATGTAAACTGAGAGCCAATTTAGTCATAGATTAAAGCAGTAATGACATCCCAAATATAATGTGTAAACACATCTATTGTTTAACACTTTAAACAACAAAAATATAGTTTAATTATAAAATTAATAGATAAAAGAAGAAAAGTAAAAGCCAAACAGATAATGAATAATACTCAAACTTAATGCATTTTAAATAGAAAAACTCAAATTAGAGACATTCTTTTACCGTTTTCCGTAATACAAACTGCATAGTAAAAAAAACATAGTTTCATTAATAACAGTTCTACAGTTTCGGAGTTTTAATGTAATGATATAATGTAATATGGACATTTATATTTAGAAAGTTATCAGATATGAATGTAAAGACAATCGAAAGTTAGTAGAATAAAAAATGGATGAATTTTATAAACCATAATACAATCAGCGAAACAATATTAATTTCAAGTGATAAGAACTAAGAACTAAGATAAGCAAATAAAAACGGAAACTGATAAATTAGTTTTGGTAACGGTCACACATCTTAGAGTAAAAACATTTCGAAAAACCGAGCTTATCAAAAACAACAGCACGCCAAGCAATACTACAACTCCCGTAGGTCTCCACTTACAAATACTGCGCTCAAATTATATTACGAATCAGATTCCTAAAGAATCATTAGGAGTTTAGAAAAAAAATTACAAAGACAGAAGTTAATTAATTTGAAAGGATTATGAGGCATAGCAAATTTTATAAAACATTATCGAATTAAAATTTTCATTAAAATACAAGAATGGCAAGATTACACTTTGGTCAGACATATAGGTGCTGGCCGGTATACGTCGTAAATACCTTACAAAATTAAACTTAATAGTAATGTAGGTAATTAAAAGTGTAAACGAAACAGAATGAGTGAAAATGAGTAACAAATAATAAAAACAGCTTTATATAATAACAGTTGTTTGATGGTTAAAAAAGATAAACTAATAAAATGGAAAATTATTTTGTTAAAAGTAAAGGAGGTTGGCAGTAGATTGGATTAGATTAAATTCGTTTATTTAAAAAAAGAGGTCACATTTCTTATAAAAACACATGAACTGATAAATCTTAAAGAACAAAAATTACTTTAAATTCATACATATTGTCCTTTACTAACGTTTACTTTGAATTTTTAATTTTAGTTACATTACACCATTTTGTGTAAATAACATTATTTTCTAAAACTTATATTTTCTACACGATTGTTACTTTTATGTATTATTATTATCTAAGTTTTAAGTTATTTTTATATCAACGTTGTTTTATATACAACCACAACTTAATCGTTGTATCTGTAACAACTTGTTATACTTAAAACCATTAGACCTATAATATTCATTTTATACAACAGAAACACTATAATATATGTTAAAAAATCTAAAATAAAAGACAACAAATGATATTTTACAATAATAAATCTTTATTTTTCAGGTGAAGTTACGACCATTATGGTTCTAACTTACCTTGTGTAACATAATAGAAATATAAACATAAAAATACATCAACATCAGTAGCACACATAAAATTTGTCATTAAATACTAGTAATCACTTCATTTAGTTATTTTTTATCTTCATCTTTTATTCAACAAAAACCACATCGCTTTAGCTGGCAACAAGTTTTAACTAAAAACACCATTTGAACATATATACAATTTTTATACAACTATTAATGTATGCTAAAATACAAAATTCAAGACATGTAGGGATTTTATAACGAAGAAAATTAACTTATACAATTTTTTCTTTAGGAAGTTAAATGTAACTAATAAATATAAATTACAATATAAACATTAAAAGGAAATATAAAGCTATTTAAATCCTCAAACACGTACATTTGGAACATCAAAAAAAACATACAAATTCGAATGATCTACGAAAAAGTGATAAGAAAATATTTTCGAACTAAACATATAATTGATGGTTTTTATACATGAAAGTAATGAATTCTAAATTCTACGCGCTGCTACGGTATCAGATAGCACATCGTAAGTACTAATGAAGCTCATCGTGGTATATCAGTGGAAACTTTTTAAGCTGTAAACAAACCTTCCTGCCAAATAGTAATGGAAAAAATTTAATGGATGATTAATGGGAAAATAACAATATATGAAAGTTGGAAATCAATTTAGTTTGGAATTTAAATTTGTTTATAGTATTTTGTAACATGGTCAGAATTTTGTAAGTATAAAGATATCGTAAAAAACTATTACAGAACGCTAAAGTGTGTTACAAAGTTCCACAGTCATGCCATTAACTGCCGTATAATGATACCGTACATGTATCACTTTTAATAATGAAAAGTATTAAAAATAATGATTTCACTAGCTGCTTTTTAACGTTAAACTACAAGCAATCTTTCAACTACTTTTTGTGTAGTACCTATGTTATTGATAGATACCTAAGAGAATGCGTCAACATATTTATTTTGTATTACTTAAACATCTTGTAAGTGCTTCATTCTAAATTAATCGAATGTGTACAGAATTTCAAATAAGTTATGAAATAAATAGTTTTAAATACTTGAATTCACAGAAGTCTCTTATACCTGAATAGCAACGGAAATTACAAAAAAATGTGTGTAGTGATAAAATTAAAGTGTAGAATATTAAGACCATAGTGTTTTGCATCTATATTTGTTATTAATGAGTTGCAATCTCCGTTTCAGAAAGCTAGAAAAAATAATAATTGACAATATTTGTCTTTAGTGTATACGAATGTGTGCTTAAATAGTCGAGATATTTTGTCAAAATGTAGTAATTTCGTAGATCATGAACTGGTGAAATATTTAACTGGGTCAACTTGAAGCAATTTTCAGAAACAATATCATAGTTTAACAGTTGTACACAATAGTTAAAAACACAACGGACTAGGGTGACCAACTCAAATAACTAAAAAAAAATAGGTTAGACCTAGCCTGGACAAATATTGATTTTATTAAACATTTTTAATCCAGAGTAAGTATAATAATCTCACAATGTAATGGATTCGAAAAATGTTTTCAATGTAAATGCATTTTTTTATTTTACACTCTACATGCATTGTAAATCGGAAATATAAACTTATAATTAAATAAATACCTTATTTATACAACTGCTTGCAGTCCAGTAAACGTTTTTATTAATCGGTGACGACCTATTTTATTCAGGCATTGTCAAACCGAAACTTGTTATGTTATAGCATTTAATTTAAATGCTTGTCAACTTTAAATTACACAAAACACACAACACAACACATTAACATAAATATAAAATCTAATGTATAATATTTTACAACGTTTTACTTTTTTGCACAAATATACATACTTTTTTGAACTTATATATATATATAAAACAAAAACAAAAATAATAATAGTTTTATTTTCACCTTATAAGTGCGCAATAATCTCATATTTTCTTACCACAAATATTATTATACTATTTCTCACTTCTACTTCACGTTCTTAAGATCAAAGTATTTAATTTAAATTTTAAGATTTAGTCCAAGGGTTCCATTTAAAAATAACACTATTGTATTTAAATAAATGTGTTAACCGCTATAAATTGTATTAATAAAATAAAAAATCTATCTGAAATCTTTAAATTTTAATTGCTTTTAAGCAGACAGACTTTACACGATGTGAATCTTACAAAGTGCAACATATTTTAATAACTAGAATCTAAAAATATACATTTAAGTAAAAAAAGAACAAGTATTAATAAATAATAATATAAAACATTAAAAATAGTTTCTTTCAAATAATAATTATTAAATATTGCGTAAAACAGTTAATCTTCAAAGTATTCAAAACCAAAGAAAATTTTACCATCATAAAATTTATTTTTTTTAAACGTGTACATTTGTTATCTTAAATGCAATACTTGTAGTATTACTCAGCATTACAATATATTAATATTACTATACTACTTGCAGAAGTCTTATTTAAAAAATTTCGTCGAAGCCACATAGTATTTTTTTTCTGTTGATAGTTGTTATTAATAACACCATCGGGTTATACATCTTTAATAATTAAATTAAAGTATGTGTAGATAACTATATTTGTACTATTCTTCTCAATAAATTGTTTAACAAAATACCTTTTTAAAATACTCTTTACAAATATTGTATTAAACATGAAAAGATGGTAATTAAAATTAATTATATAAAAATAGGAGTTCTTATACACTTATACAGTAATCGTTGGTAAAGAGATTATTGTTTGGACTAATTTACAACATTTAAAGTTACCGTAGTCAACATTTTCGCTTTATTGTCAGAACAGTAACACCCGACTGGAATTCTTTTCGGGTTTGTAACTTTGATTCCAGTTTTATAATTTACCTCGGTAACATATACATCCTCAAAATAGTTTCGACACTTGAAGAACGGTCCCCTATGCAGACACTCCTTTCCCTCGCAGTCTCCCCAGCACCTACCGGTCAAAATTACGTTCGGAGTCGAGTTCCGGGACAAGTATTGTAGTTCGTAAAATGTCGGACAGCGGCCTACAGTTGTCTCTGCGGGGAAGAGTGGATGGTCGGACACGGCAGTAGTGTTGATAGGGCAGCCTTGCCAGCGTATGTTTAGGTACTGCATAACTCCACCTAAAGCCACGGATACACTGGAAGCAGGTACTGTGAACAGATGACTACATGCACTTGACGTCACTGCGACCAGGACAAACGCAATGAGATACATTCACAAATATATTAAATGACTAAATTAAATTATAAATATTGTCTGTTTCTACAAACAGAAGTAATTCGATTTCTTAGTAGAAAACAATGATAGCCGAGAAGCAAAAACTAAACAAATATTCGTTAAAATGTGAAACCGTTCAAAACAAAGTTGACAGTATACTAGTTAAAATGTAGGAATTAAACCGTTTAAATAACTTGCAGCCTATTGGCACCAGATATAGTTACACGTTAGGGGAATCATATTGTATGAATCAATTAATTGTAGGCAAGGTAAATTACTGATTTGATAATGACGTGTCTGTATTCTGAGTAGAGATAATACTTTAGCTTTATCGGTATGTTGGTGTAAATGTTTAATATAGGGTTTAACTGTGTGGTAAAGGGTTAACTATATTATAGTGCTGTGGGAAATACGATGATACTATGATAACTAAGAAAATTACTGTTTTTGAAAAGATTAAAAAGGTTGGTTTTTAAAATTAAATTCAAGCACGCTTCTTATATCGTCTAAAAAATCAAAATTTTGTATGCCAGTTGTAGTTTATAGATTAAAAAATAAATACTTAAACTACATTAAAATAAAAATTATTTTTTAAGTTAACTTTAAACCATCAAAATTGTTCCTTGTTTCATTTGCTTGTGTACGTATTTTGTGTGTACGTTTGTAATTTTTGTTTTCATTTGGCACTTAAGAAACAATAAACTACATGAAGCGTGAGTGAGGTAAAGATTAACAATGTAGCCAGAAAATGTATACAGCGGTAAACGATTTCTGGTACTGACTAACTTGAGCTCTTTGAAAAAAACTACTCAATCCTTAACTCATCATGGTAAAGTTTGAATTAACAAATGTGAACGTTTCTTAAGTGATAACTGGTTTAGAAACTATACATTTATATTAAGAAAATAATTTAAAAATATAAAATTCGTCTTCTTCAAAATTATACTCTTTTTTCTTGCAAAAAGAATTTAGTTTGAGGTTATTACTTATGGGTCTGGACCACTAAACGAGAAAGCAACCGGAAACGCAAGCGATTCTCTCTACAGCCGTAACTAAACAGTGCAATTACTAGCAGCTGGGCGCTTTCACATTGCCTCATTTCAAACCATTTTATAAATTTATCTTTTGTAATTGAGTGCTGAAAAAAAAATGAATATTCTTTACAATATTGTGGATCCAGCTTGCGTTTCACTTTTAAATAATGTAAATCTCAAAACGGATGCGTATTGTGACTGTGCTTAAAATGATACATTGCAAACAATTGTATGATAAAAAATAAAAATAAGTGGTTTGAAATTTAACATTTAATTTATGCTCTTATGGGATAAAAATCCAAGATGGCCGCCATTACAGCAGACCCTTAAGTAACGGATTAAATCAGTTAATTGGGAAAAGGAAAACGAAATTGTTAAAAAAGAAGAGTTGATGCCCTGTGGAAAACCGGTTATACTATTTTAAAATTACTGTTCTATGAAAGTTTTTTGATAAACATTTTATTTATTTTGGCCATAAAAACTGTAGTATGTTTGAAAACTGAAGTTATTTTATTTAGATTAAACTTACACACATTTATTGCAATATGTTTAAAATTGGTTAACTTTTATTTGTACTAATTATTCTTGTTAACTAATACAGGCAACTAAAAAAACACACTTACATGTATTTATTTAAAATCACTAAACTATTCTAAGGAGTTTTTCTACTATAGTGAAGATAAAGTGGATGACGAAACAAAATAATTATTTCAGCAGTAAGTCAACCGCAGTGTATAGCTAAATGCTTTTAAACTAGCACCCAAGTAACTGTGTGGTTTGAATTCCCAATGTAACTAGTTTTGAACTTTGTATTCGTTTAAAACCATTCCTAAAGTTTAACATTTTGTTAAGTTTTTAATTACATTTGTTTACGGCTTGTTACTAATTAACTACTGCTTTTACTGTTTAAATGTCATTTTAAAGAATAATTACAATTTTATTAGATTTAATTTTAATTAACTTGTATGCATAGCATGATTAACCTAAAAGAATGTTTTGTTTGTAAAGGATCAGAAAATTATGAAGTTCGTCGAATCATTGACATAAATAGACTTGTTTAATTTAAGTTACATTAATGAACATAAGAACAATTTATGTTTAGAGATACTATTAGAGATATAACTGTCTTGTAAATCGACTATTCGTTGTAACATATCATATTTCACTAATTTTGATTGTCAAATAGGATACATTTTAATAATTTAAGGTTGTACAAAGTAGGATTCTTACTCTGTAGGAAAGGAGGAAAGTTTAAACGTTTAATTTAAATCTACGAAACATTCTTAAAATCAAAAGACGAAATAAATATTAAGTACCACTAAACAAATTTTAACAAACCTAGTTTTATATTCATAAAAGAGTTATTTGTGTTCTCTTTTGTAATTAGAGGCTTTTTGTATGATTTAAATTTTCCTTTATAAAACATAACAATACAAAAGACTGCTTAGTTAAAATGTGTGTTGATCTCAGCCTATAAAAGGAAATAAAAACACCAGTTTTATTTAAATAAGGTTTCTTCAAATCAATAGTGGTTAATAACTCAGGCCAACGAAAGTGTAACTTTTATTTTATCAAGCAAAAAATTAACACATTATGTTTGTCTATTGTGTTTTCTGCTAAGATATTTTTTAACTATTTTTTAAACCCCAGTTTCTACAAATTATGTACACTGTTACATATATACTTTACATTTATATACATTACATTATTTTATTATGTTTATGAATAGTATTTTCTTTACATTTATCACATATATTTTTAAACTACAATTTTCCTTTACCCACCCCTGCCTGTCCATAATCTTCTTGTATTCGTTTTGTGAAACACCTCAAGGCATAGTGTATTTATCTCTAGTAACTTCAATTAAAGATCTCAGTCCACTCATTGAGAATGGCATTAAGAGTTTTTGGCAAATCTTGGAGTTTCCTAAAGAGTGCGGAAATGTATAAGGTTGCGCTTGGACGCATGTGCGCTAAACAATTCCTTTATTTTGTTAATAAATACTACTCCTAGTATTAAATTGTACTATTATTGTTTTAGTAATGTTACAGACAACTACCAAGAAATTTCGTTTTTAGTTGTTATCATTTAATACTGTTTTCTTTTAGCAACAAGTAAATTATAAACTCATTTTGTTTGCCGTTTTAAAACATATACATTTTGGTTTCCTATATTTTTTTGGAAGTTAATGGTTTTAGATATATGACATAAACATTTTATACTTTCCTGTTTTGCGTACAAGGGTATAACATTCCTATCTTTAATTTTTCCAAAGATATTAAATGATTATTAAAAAAACTAAACTGTAGTTAATTCGAATACCAAGCATTTCTAGTAACTCGTTTATATGAATATTTTTATTATTTTTGTTAGTGGAATCCAGCTCTAAAAGTTCTGGGAACATTATGCGAATCTCCCTGTTTGTATATTAGAAATGTATCTTTCATTTAGGTTTTGCAATATATTGTTTCTTCCTAAATTAGCAATAAAATACTTGTAGAATATTGAACTGTAAAATAATTTACTGCAACAACTAATTGCTGCTTACTTGACTCACAGCATATATTATATTTTGATTTATTAAAGTAACGTTAGTTTGTGTCAGTATGTATAATAGAGGTAATAAATTATCAGTGGTAATTTTACTTAAGTGGATTTCTTTGTCCACAACTTCCAAGATCAATTAATTTATGTTAAATAGATACCTAGTATTTGAGAGGAAGAGTTTTCTTTGGTTCCTGGCTAAAAGCTTAATCTTGTTCTTGAAAATTGGGAACAGTTTATTGTTCAGTATTATAATAAATTAGTTTTTCTAAACGTTTGAAATAACTTCAAACATACTTGTTATTTGCCAATCCTTACTAAACTTTAGTTTTATTATTCCTCAATGCATTTGTTCCTTTTAATAAAAAAAAAAAATGTTTTATTTATTTCAAATCCTAATTATTTATATAGATATAATTGGAAATAATATCTAAGATATTTCTGTTTATTATTGAAGTTTATTAAATTATGTGAGGCAATTATCCTTTCATGTGTATATTACGCTTAGGTTCTGGGTACCGAATGCATTATATTGATCATATTAGCCATGTATAATTTCTACAATCTAATAAAAGATATCAATATATTAGAATATTTGAAAAATTAGTAAATTAAAATTAAACTTTGAAATTTACACATATAAAATGACAAATAAATTGTTATTGATCAAATTTGCCTTCTTACACAAAATAACTATTTTGTTCTAGACCCATGTAACCTTTCACTGCTTATGTTTATTGTGTCTATGTACACCATAAAGGTATTTATCTATTATACCTTGTTGTGATGATAGAATATCTGATTTGCATTTGGTGTATAGTAACATTAATTTACAAAAAATGAAACAATGATTTAAATGTTTCTACTTTTAAAAGTAGAGAGTGAGTCAATAAATTTTGATAAATACAGGTTATAATACACTTAAGGAGGCTTTATTTGTATATCATTACTAAATTTAACTTGACTCGGCTACACTGACACTTTTTAAAATAATACCTACTACTAATTAACAGATAAATGCGGATATTCATATATATAACACATTTATTTAGACAATTTAGAAAAACCTGCCAGTTAGAAAGTTAGGCTATGGTTTGTAAGATTTTCCTATCTGATACAAAACTCTGTAAAAAGAAAATGTAAGAGAAAAGGGAATTTTACGAATTAAGTTTGACCACCTTTGACAGTTTGCATTCTAATTAAACATTTTAGTAACAGTTATAGCTACGAGCACGAATTTTAATTCATTTAAGAAACTGTACACAATTTTAAAAATATATACATTGATCAATTTATTTTAAATCAATTACAGTTAAAAAGCTTAGTTGTAATTCATTAAAATATTAACAACTTAATGCTTTATAATAATCATTAACACAATTATTTTCAGAATTTAAATAAACTAAGCTATAAAACAAAACGGTTTGATAGCAATGAAAACACCATACATTGTAAGCTGGACGACAAAAATTGCTTTAAAAGAAAACGATCCAAGTTAAAGTAACATTTTGCCACAAATAAATCTGTTTATCAGTGTTGAAACCCATTTTAATTTACTTATTCAACAAATTTATTTGTATTTTTATATAAATATAATTAATTTGTATCTTCTTATTTGGATATTGCTATGTTGTTACAACAATTGGTACTATGCAATGAAGGTTAGCGTGTGAGAAATCTTATATTTTAATAACAAGTACAAATTAAATCGTAAATAGTCAGCTACAACAAACAATAATTAATTTCTAATCCTATTGTTTTTTTTTTATATTAGCTCACCAACTTTCAAGTTTACAATTTTTATTTATTTAGCACAACAAATATAAATTTATCCGTAAAGGAAAAATAACAAACTAAACAGTGATAAAAACATTTTGTAAATTGAAAAACGTATGTTTAATTTGGTGCTACGATATTTGAGTATTCTTTATACTACTTTAAAGTTGCAGTATCGTGTTACATACTGGATATTCTAATCAACTTTACGTTGGTATGTACAAATACAATAAATATCTGTTATCAGTTGTTGTCGCTTGCTTAGTGCAGACGTGTGTTGTGCTCGCAGAGTCGAAAGTCAATCAAACAAGCCTACTGTAAGCACAAAAACTATTACTGAATAATATTCAACTAAATATTTTTTAAATAAAGTAAGTATGTAAGGCGTTTTCAGCGTGTGAAATATGGTTTGTTAAGAACAACATTTTTTGTGAATTTCTATTGGAAACTTCCATCTGAAATTTGTCAATTTACGTTTGTAAATTCAATGTTTGGACAGAGTTAAAATTAGTTTATTAAAACTGTCTGGTCTTTCCATAATTACGGGGAAAAACAGGGAAACATCTTGCCTACAGGAAGTAATAACACATTCGGCAACCACGTGTCTGGAAAGAAACATTGCTTGTTGGTAGGTTAGATTCGTTCAAGAGGAAGATTTGTTCATAATGTTTATGTTTTCAAAGCAATTCGAACAACTTAAACATATGGTTCTAATTCTGCTACGAATGGGATACCGATTCTAGTTCGAATAACTGAACCCCCGGAATGAAACCTTGTGGGCATAACACCTCTTTGCTTTTGCAACAGTGCAACGAGTTACCGAACTCCGTTGCCTAAATGTACCTAGTTGCGCGCATGCGCGTCAGAACTGACCTTGCAACTTGACATTGAGTTAGAGGCCAGAGTAGTGCCAAGCGCCGACCAATCAACTAGACGTAAGCGGCAGGTAAAACGTCCGTCGGTGTCGAGGTTCTACGCTCACTGTAATCCTTCGTTAATATGCCATAAGCAAATGTAATTAAGTTATATATAATCGGTAATCGCGTAACGTGAGATTATAACCTATCGCGGACTCGTAACGAATATTAAGCGGTAATAAGTTCGGTTCGGTTAGAAGCCTATCGTGTACAAATGGTGACTAGTGATTTAGTTAAAGTTAAAGTGTAATAGTTTAGATTTATATAATTAATTAAGGGCTTGTTAAAAGCTGGCAGAATCGGATTTGCAGGGTACGGCTAAAGGCAATCGGTTAAATTAGGGTTGATGATTAATTAATTTGCTCTGGGTATGTGGGTATCGTCCATTTGCATCGACAGTCCCAGTCACGTCTTCCAAAAATTTACTAACTCGGTGCAAGTACACGCTGACTAGTGATTCCCAATAAGATCTAAAGGGATAACTGGTACAACAGGCACGAACATCACCAGTAAATTTACTTCGTACCCCGATTTGCAAAGATATCGTTACCCAATGGTCCAGCCGGATTATAATGAAACTAATCTAGTAATTAATAATAACTAACACTTGCTAGTTAGAAATAACAAAAACAAAATACTATGCTAAATTACGGTTGACACAAAACCAGCCCTGCATTGCTATTGTTAAGCACACCTTCGTGTTTAGTAATAAATTTAAATAAATAGATTCAAACATTACGTAGACCAAATATGGACATTACGTAGATTAGTTCATAGTTAAATGGATTCGCTTTTGTAATGAACAACCAAACAATAAATTATTAATCATTAGCACAATTATTACACTTCACAAATAACTACTTGGTTCATTCAACTAGACAGCACTCTATTCTTCTGTCACATATGGCCCGAGTGGATCCTTTGAACCCACGGAATTTATACCGAACATTCGCTCACTCATACAAACGTGGAATCACGGGATATAATTCATATTTTTGGCCTCCGCAAACATACTGCATAGTTTCTTTCAGACTCTAAATATCAGTCCAACATAAATATGGAAGTAGTATCTTATACGGATGAAATTGCCTAAATTGTTAGTAGTATGGTAAGCGATGATGAAGCCACGTGAAGCCATATGGAAAAAATTATATGTATTTTGGTCCAAAATGTTTTTATATATTATATTTTATATTGTTCGTTTTGGTTTTTCGTTTTGCTTTTAAATTTTTTTAACTTTCCAACTTTACAAAAGTTTACTATCTTTAGTTTTTCAAAATCGAGAAAATAATTTTTTGAAATGACAATTATTCCATGATTTGTTGATTGTAAAAAATATTCTGTATATCTTGATATTCTATATAAATTACAAGTGAAAAAACATAGACCAATACCGGGAGAGTTGAACCCGGGACCATCACGTTTCCGTCGTGATGCTCTGCCAACTGAGCTACCCTAATATTTCCAGATATTAGACTATGTTATCTCACTTGTACGGTTTTACTGCAATTATTTAATTTTATTATTTGTCAAACAAATTTCCAGCATGATTTACTACCAATGTAAGTTTTTCTTGACACCATTTATGTATAAAACAAAAAGCTATGCTAACTCTATTGTGACACTTACAATAATTCGGTTGGGGAATACTGAAAAGATAAACAAAAGCGACTAACGCTATAAAAAATGGTGTGTATAAATTAATATACAACATCGATAGTACTTTTGTAATTTTAATTGTTTTAAATATTAAATGTTTGATTTTTTAATTAAAGATTTTAAATTCTAATCTGTCAATAGATTGAGTAGTATATAATATACTATTATTAAATATTACATAAATTATATAACACAGTGTAAGACATACTAAAAAATTATACCTACATTTTGACACGTGAACATCGTTTTGTGAAAGTGTGGGAAGAATTGTTGTAATAAGTTCATTTATTTCTAATATTTAGTATTTGCGAAGTTATTGGAAGAGTGTGTGTGTAATTCAAATATTCCAATATTATAACTGGAATTAGCAATATGGAATCCCTCTGGTATTAATCGACAATAAAAGTTTACAAAGCTATCTTTTAATTATGAAGTCAATACTTTTAAGTAATTCAAGTAGTTTACAGAAGTGGTTGTCATTTCCTAATGTACGTTTAAATATGTATCATGACGTAAACTGTACACCGTCATTATACTCTCCATACTGAATTACCTAATATAACTAATACATTGGCATATATATTATCTTGACAATTAATCGTATAGACGCTATTAGCTAACACATGATATAGACAAAGCATCTATTGTATTCAATGCACGTAGCATTTAACAGTATTGAGGCCCTCACAGCTGGATGCCTAAAGAGAATATCTTCATGTAAGAGGCACATGGCTACATCTTAACAGTTAGCGATTTAAAATTGCGTATTTATGTTAGAATTAAATTGTCATACACTTTTTCTGATTTTTCTACAGTCGCATACAAAATCACTTATGCCTTAAGTTCATACTTAAATCTGGTCTTGTTTCATAAAGTCCACAAAAAACCAGTAAATTTTAATCTAAAGATAAAATTGATACAACAAGGACACGAATACACATAGACGTAAAGATAATTTATAATAAATAATAATATCAACATGTTTGGTTGAAACCGTTCTGAGTATTGATTTAATAAATAAATGTTTTCACTTAAAGTCTAACAATATTCTATTTTAAAAGTTTTGATGATGTAGTACGACGGCGATATCTGAATGCAGGACCCAACCAGTATATGATATTTTTGAATTGACTCTGTTTCTAAAATATTGATCGTGTGAAGTTATTAATTTATTATTATTGTGTTTGCGTCAATGTACTGTGGTTGAGGATTGTTGTTAACAATTATCAAAGGATTATCCGACTGTAAAGCTTGGAAATGGCTGACGTACTATGGCATTAAGATTTAAAAATATTATTTCGTAAGATAGTAAGTCACAACATTTATTCAAATAAAAATAAGTAATTCATAGGTGTGGCAACAGATGTTGGTGAATATTAAACTTGTACCTGTCCTACTTATACTATAGAAGTTAAAACAAGAGAAACCTAATCTTATTAAGTAACAAGTAGAGGTGTGTTAGTAAGAAGCTTAGCTCGCATTGCACTAGAAAGTAATTAAAACTTTATAATATGTTTGTTTGTGTATTTTGTTTCGTTTCTCTAACTAAATTTGTTACTTTAGGGTTTACCAGTAGAGTTTTTAATCAAATTTGTTTCACTTGAAGTTTAAATAACTTACGGGTCTCTTATTGTTTAAAATAAATGGAAGTATTTCAGATTTAATTACTCCGCATATTTTACAATACAGTTCAAAAATTTTATTCACATTCAACTAAATAAAAGTTTCCTACACTTAACTATTATCAGCGTCTCTTATTGCTAATATTTCGTATTCAGCTATTTATACAAAAATATGTTTAACGTATACTTACACTATTGAAAAATGTATAATTGTAGTAAACAAAATGTTTATAAATAATACATCAACTTAATAAATTTACCGATGAAAGCAGACGAAATTTTGAGTAATACAAATGTATTTAGTAAAAACATTTCTCTAAATTGAGCACAAAGTTTTGTAAAAGTTTGTACACATACTCATTTAAAAAAACATATAACTCACCTATTAACAGTTTATATTTTCTTCTAATTAAAAAAATATATAAAAACTAGTTTTAGGAAAAAAAGCTTTTGAAGCACATTTGTTTAAAAATAAACTGGTAACACTAAATTGGATTACAAAATATAATTTATGCAGAAAAGTATTTTTACTAATAGTGATTAATGTAAAATGTATTTAAATGAAATGCAGTTTTATTATGTTATAAAGTATTAAATTTAATACGCATATAACGATATAAACGTAAATTGTAGATTGAAATAACAAACAAAAAATAATGTTAATTTAAAGATTCGATTGGAATTGCATACTTTACTTCAACTTAAATTGCATACTTGATATTTTTTGCTTAAAAACAGCTTGTTTAAATATGTATAAACATTACTATCATTAAAGTTCTCAGATAAAACAGTATACTTATATATCACATTAAAGTAAACAAACTAATTTGATGCAAACAATGCTATTATTTTTTAAATTTTAATTTGTCACCTTTTTCTAGTTTCAATATAGAGCAAGAAGTGTAATTAACTTTGATTTGTTATTGTTTTGTGAAAACAAAAAGTCCTTATTATTAATATAATATAATTATAATATAATAAACATTATATTTTTATTTTAAAATCTTTTCTGTATCACGTTTGATGTTTTAGTAATAACATTGTACGCATGCCCAAACTACACAATATAATCTGCATACTATTATTTTAGATTAGGCGTTATTTCATTATAATTTAGTGGCGTTACAAATTATTTCTGATTAAACATATTAACTCGGCTCATTAAATATCATTAGTAGCTTATCAAACACGGAAGCTAAAATGAATTAATTAAACGTGGATTGTGCAGTATGAACGCATATTGAATCTCGATTAGTAATTAATTGTCAATTTATATTAATTGTAGCCCTTCATAAAATATAAAAAAACGTATTTACATTTTTTAACTTTTGCTTGATAATTAGATTTCTATATTAATCAATACCTGAATTATAATTAATAGCATATGTAAGTTTTCGCATATTGTGTTTAGACAGATTCTATATTTAAAATTAGACAAACATGTATTAAATTAAGGTTAATTTAAGGTAATAAATTCATTATAATATGTATTAAATTGTTTTTGACATCACTTATTTTATTATAACATGTAATTTGTTGTTTGTGTATTTGTTAGGCAAACTTCTTTTACACGTCAGTATGGCATGGAAAACATGCATAATAGTTTCGAAGAAACAAAATGCAGAAAACTTTCATTTTTCTATTAATACAACGTTTGTGTTTCAACTTTAAATACTTTACTTAAAGACTATAAAGTTTAAATATCAGATGGAAAAACAAGCTAGTTGCTGTTGTAATAAATCGAGCTGCATTAAATTTTAATGATTACCTTCTAGAAAAGTTGAAGTGTTCAATACTGCTAAAGTATTAAGGTTATCTATGCTATTTCTATTTCTTAAATTAATAATGGTTTATTATTGAAATCCCAACTCTTGCGTGTATTTCACGTTGTAATAGCTATTTTACTAGAATTACATCTTTTTGCAATTCTAATGTAAAATGGGTATATCTCGCTAAACGTACTTTTCCTTCATTATAATTTTACGGTTTCCTCTTGCATATATAAATATTTAATAAAATATAGAAATTAAAATATTACTACAATTAGATAATATTTTAAATTTCTATAATTATAAATTTTTTTAATTGACCGAGTGAAGCGAGGTCTCCGTTTTAGCTCGACCATTCGGCATTTCGTCTGTGTGTCTGTCTGTCTCACGATTATGGCCACACGCCTTGACCGATTTTGATGATTTTTACATGACTGTTCCTTATTTCTAGGCCGAGCGATGTATATATACGGTTTTTTCCATTTTTCATTTTTAACCCCTTAAATAAAATAAAAATGGCGGCCGGAACTTTTCTCTCAGTGTAAGCTTTTTTCCAAAGCCAGTTTGTGGCTTAACCGTAAGTCGAATTTAAAACTAATAATATTTTGCGAGTATCAAATTTGATTTTCAACAAAATTGTATTCTAGATTTTTTTCGTATCTCTAACGTTAAGCTCACAAAATGGCCGTAAATAAGTCCAAAATCGTCTAAGTTTTTGTATTTTAACAATGTTTTTATACGTTTATTATAAACCAATTCAAAAGTGTTCCATAGCTTTTCTGTAGATAAAATAAGGTTCAAGAAATTTATATATGACAGTAAACAATGATTGAAATAAAATTAACAAAGTTATTAGCTCAAGAAACAAGCTAGTTCAGTAACGAAAGGAAAAAGTTCAACTTTAGGCCTACATAAAAAGTAGTAAAAACTTTTTGTAATTTTTTTCATAAATGTAAAAAAGTTTTGTAATATAGTTCTAAATAGAACTGTATAAAAATTATTATCATTTCAAATTTCTTATTTTGAAACACAAGTTTTTGTTAGTATTACAAGACTGCTAACAAAACTAGGCCTATTTTGAATAGTAATTTAGGAATATATTCCTTGCCCAAAAATGACATATTATTATAAGAAAGCGTAAAGAATAAATCAAAGAATTGAACTGTATTTGACTTAGCTTTACTTGAATTACAAAATGAGATGTAACAAATGAAACCTCGCCGCGATAAAGGACATACAATAAATGACCGTTGAACAGCGTGTGAAGTGTTGGTCCGTGGGTTGAGATCACTATCATGACGTTTTAACATGGTTTGTTTTTATTATTTCTAATATTGGAATATGATATGGAACTGTAAATTCATTGTTAAGTTTTAGTTATTTGAGTATGTAAATATGTAATTCTATGTTTTCCCTCAATAACGCGATATTTTTAGCTACCTTACGCATTATTAACCTAAATAAAACACAATGCCCCCTAAAATAAAACCTTTAGCAGTTAAAGCTCAAGAAAAGAAAGAAAAACAAATAGAACTAGAAACCCCGGAATCGCGGGAATTGCAAAATAATGTTGCACTGGCTAAACCTTCTGCTTACTTTCTTACTGGCGCACTATTTTTAACCTAAGCTCAAAACCAAATTTGTTATTTCAACGAGCGAGGTCTACTGTTCACATAACTACTAGTATGTATATATTAAATATATATATACAGGGAGTCTTGCGACCATATGAACACACTTTTTCACTTAATTCAGCTTGTCAAAAGAAACAAAAAATGTAATATAATATGCGTCCTATCTCGTATGAGATGCGTCGTAAAATGAGCATATAAATTTAATAAAATAAGTCCCAGTGCTGTAACTGCAGTAATTGTTAATACAGGGTGTTTTACACCATATGAACAAACTTTATCACGTTATTTAGCATGTGAATATTATTAATATTAAATAATTAATAAACTAAAAATTTTACCTTATTTTATTAAATTTATATGCTCATTTTACGTAAATTAAATTAAATTTTTCACCTTAATTAACGCCCTACACATTTCAATAGGGATTCGTTTTTGTGAGTAATCTGAAACACGGGTGAAATCTTTCGCTAGCTGTAACTCTCTAACGAAGCATTTCCAGACCTATGAATGAATTAACTTTTTTCGTTATTTTTACTAGTGGAATCAGCTCAAAAAGTGCTCGGAACGTTATGCAAATAACTTATTATTTTAGCTCAAAATAACATTAAAATATTTTGTTTCTAGAGTAATTCTGGGTATTGTTGACAACTACCAGGAAATACATTTTTCATTTTCTTGTCAATATCTATGTTATCGTTTGAGATACAGAATAAATAAGAAAACCATTGAGTTTGTCATTAAAAAAGTAAACTTTTTTGTCTCTTGTAATTTTTTTGTAAAGTTAGCGGTTTTGAGATATTTTACTTTAAAAATTATAAAAAGCCGCCATTTTGAAAATATTTAAAATATTGTACTAATTTTTCGTACAGTGATAAAAGGTTACGTAATAAATAGGTGTACAAAGTTTGAGCTGAATATCTTTTCTACTTCTAAAAATATTAAGTATTTTGTAAAAAACACATACAGACAGACAGACCGAAAACGGAATGAGATAGGATACATGTTATGTTACATGTTTTGTTTCTTTTGACATGCTGAATAAAGTGACAAAGTTTGTTCATATGGTCGAAAGACACCCTGTAATATACAATACAGTAGCACAAAAACACCCTTACTAATACTTACACAAACATATTTATTTTTGTATGTGTTTCCTACTTTAAAAAACTATACACGAAGCCCACAACAACTCATATCACACGCTCTTTCCATAATTATCCTCACAACCAAACAATGGGAGCTGGTTTAATCCTCATACATACCTATGACTCACTATAACTATGAAAACAGATATCACCAACATATTGCTACAACCAAGGATTAAATAGTAAAGTAATAGTAATTTTTCAATTTTAAACGATTATGACGGCAAATTATATATACTGAATAGTAAGTTATATTAAAATTAAAAACTTATAAAATTAAGGTTAAAATATTTAATACACATTTAAAAAGTAAAATATATTTAAAACTTTCATTTAAGGTGTAATACTATTCTAACACTATTATGCAAGTTAAGTACATTTAATAATACAACCTAGGTATTTAGAGCAAATGTCATGTAGTGCAATAAATTGTCCGTAAACTTGATAAAAATTTAAACCAAAACATTTGAGTTGTACATATAAATTGTACATATTTTATTTTAGAAAGAACAAATTATATTATAGGGCGAGAAAATAAACCGAGTGAACATAAAATCAAATATTTTGGGAAATCACTAAGGCAATCACATATTATTATAGCAACTCCACTTCACGGAAAACCATTGAATCGTGTATTTTTATGTTATTCGCCCCTGCGTTTCTGCTATGGGTCATGTATGTTACAGCCTGACTTGCTCATCAGGGATAAAACCTCCTCACCAGTCAGCCCGATCCAACGATATTATGTCTAGTATCTGCTACAAGCATATTCTAAATTCTTATATTTTTCAGTATGGAAGATAATCGTCTATATGTTTTTAGAATGGTAAACAATCACATTGTTATTTCACACTTTACATTGATGAAACATGTCCGTGTTAATAAGGCCTAATGAAGAATATAATTTATATTAGACGATGAAGATGGTGATGATCACGTGGATTTGGAAAATACATTTTCTATAATTGATGCATTCCAATAACAACAAAACAAATCGTAAGGCACAGATTACCCAATTATTGAGTGTAGCCGGAGGTGTCATAGGATGAATTTATTTATCAATATAATTTGAACAACTTACCGTCGTCAGTAGCCAAATTTGTCGTATGTACACGACGGCCGTTTCGGCTATTCAGCCATTATCAAGTGGTTTGGAGGAAATCCTCCATAGTCATTAAACACTTAACACAAAATTCAAAAACATTTATTTAACCGTGCAATTTTTATTTTACCTGACGCTGATACTTAGTTAGAAAACATAAACAATTGCTTCAATAGTTATTTGTGAATCAAGGGTGCAAAGTTGAGTTTGTTGCACGAAATAAACGTTTGGCGTTACAGTTTATTGATAGCGACTAAGTAAACATTGAAAACGTAATGCTCACACAGTTTTTCCTACACACGTTCTGCATAATATTCCAGATAGTAATGTAGTTCACATGAGTGCCAAAAAGAGCAGCACAACTTTACCCACAACAATAAAAATTGTCGACATAAAACCTACATCAGCTGTTTACTTTAAACCCTAGGTTTTCAAAGTATTATTATTTTTTACTTAGGTATTATTACTTGAACACATTTAGTTTAGTTTGCGAACTGCTGTGCGTGTGCAAAAACGCACTTTGTTAAGTAGCTTTAGGAAAGAGTATATTGTTTAACAATGGATTATTAAAGTAGAACAAAACTAAAAATAAAGCGAAACCGGAAGTTTTTCGTTTTTAATGATCTAATCTGAAGGTCAACTACTATAAATGGCATAAAAAAAATATGGGGTGGGTATTCACCGACTCGCCGGCACAACATCTTTATTAAATCAAAATCGACTTGATTGGGACGTCTTCCCCCACAATAATCTTCAAGTCCCTGTGGACGCTCTCATTACTGACATACGAAGGAGCTATCACTAAATCTCTTAATACTTTATTTTGAAAGGTCTAAATAATTTTTATATTAGATTGCTTGGTGCAGCCAAAAAGCTGCATACCGTATAACCACACAGGTTTCAGCACTTGCTTGTATAGCACCAATTTGTTATGTATTAACAATTCTGACTTTCTTCCAATCAGCCAATGTATTTTCTTTAGCTGAATGCCCATGTGTTAGCGTTTCTTCTTAACGCATTCCTTCCAACTTTGCTTGACATCAAGGGTAATAACGATATATATCGCACTGTTGGCAAGTGGTACTATATTTTGATCAATATAAACTGGCTTGCAGTCACATTTTCTATTTGTAAATTTGAAATGTACTGATTTTGTCTGACTAATCTTGATACGCCATGTTTTAGTAAAAGCAGATACATGGTGGAAGGCTTTTTGTGGTTTATTTGTTGCATCTACTACATCTTTCCTACAGCCAAGATAGCTGTATCATCAGCAAAAGTGAAAATCATGACGTCACCATCCTTAGGTAAATCATGAGTATACATTAAATACATTATAGGTCCAACATTATACATTATACGTTACCTTGAGGCACTCCAGCTATGATATTCCTTAATGTTGAATATTCTGAAGTCATCTGACATCTAAATAGTCTATCTGCTACTTACGAATTTATTAATTTACTATTTTATAGCGGAAGTGTAGCTTTTAATTTGTAGTTAAAACTAGCATGCCAAACTTTATCAAAAGCAGGAGCAACATCTAAAAATAAAGCCCGTCATACTTACTTTCTTCTAATTCCTTTTCTACCGTTCTTGTTAATCTGTGCACCTGATGTAATGGTATAATATGTTTTCTTGTATTACTGTCATAAGTCTTGTAAAAATAATTCTTTCAAATACCTTAGATAGGATAGGCAGTAACGATATTGGACGGTACGATGTTTTTTTTTGTGGCTGGCTTTCAATTTGTCTGAATCATCACAATTTCCGCCACCTTCTACTGATTAAGAACATAAAATTAATCTTATTGCTGGGTTTATAATGAATGCTATTTTTATAATAGCCTTAATTGGATATTCATTAAAAACTTTCCCAGTGATTAAGTCACCTGTCGCTTTTCTGATTGACTTGGTTTGATTTCTTGAATCATGTTTTTCACTGTTACAGGTCTGATATCAGTTTTATCTTGGTTAATCACTTTATATAGGGTTTCCTCTGCAGTTTTTCTTATAGGAGCATGGAAAGTTTCTGCAAATTATTTTACTTTTTCTTTGCTATCTCTAACCCAAGTTTATTTTTTCAAAGGAGGAAATTAAGTAATGGGGCTCTTGATATACCTAGCTGTTTTCTACAAAGAGTAGTTACTGGCTTTATCGTACGAGAAATTGCCCGTGAAATTACTAAAGGTTTCGTTCTTTATTTCAGTTATCATAGTTTTCAATTCCCAACTTTTCCGGTTTAAAAAATTTTTTTAAAGGTGTTCGTGATTCTTGCCACCTTTTCCTTTGTTTTCTTATTTCTTCCCCCCCCCCCCCCCCCCCCCCCGAATTTCGATAGGATAATTAATTCCTCTAGGATCCCTTCGACTTTTGGAGTGTTTTTCCAAGCCAATAATTGGATGTTAGCTATTAGATTTTGAAGCTCAATTTGCAGTTGTTCTACAGTTTTAAGATCAATTCTGCGATCGAAATCTTTTTTAAATCCATCCCAGTCAGTATGAATGTTTACCAGATTGGAAGGTTTCCTTTTCCTCATAACCGTTTGACTGACACTAAGTATGATGGGGGTATGGTCAGTTTAAAGCTCCTCAGTTGCCTCAAAGTCTATTTAATTGCTAGTAATTCCATTAAAAATGAAGAAATTTACTAGGTCTTGAATTTTCTCATTATCAGTCAGCCAGTATGTAATTGTGCTTGTTGACTGAAATCCACACCCATTACTTACCGCATCCTCATACAGTTCATTCCCTCTAGGTGATATTAAGGGTCTGATGTAGTGGCTTCCATCTTGGATTTTTATCCCATAAGAGCAATGTTAAATTTCAAACCATTTATTTCGTTTATTTTTTATCATTAAATTGTTTTCAAGGTCTCATTTTAAGCACAATTACAATACGCATCCGTTTTGCATTTTAGATTTTTTTAAGTGCTTTCATTTTGTTATGTAATGACATTTTGTAAGTACAAAGATTGAATTAGTTTCCTAACACAATAAAAAATTTATAATGAAAAGTAATTTGCAAGCCGGATCCGAAATTTTATAAAGAATATTCTTCTTTTTTTCAGCACTCAATTACAAAAGATGGATTTACAAAATGGTTTGAAATGAGGCAACGTCAAAGCCCTCAGCTGCAAGAAATTTCACTGTATAGATACGGTTATAGAGTGAAGCGCTTGCGTTTCCGGTTGCTTTCTCATTTACTAGAGCAGACCCTTAGCCTAGCACCCCAATATGTGTGCTTGGCATTTAAATTATCGCCCACAAGAAAGTGGTTACCTATCTCTTGAAAGAATGCTTCAAATTGAAAATTGTGTATTAACTGTCTAGTTTTGCAGTATATCGCTACTACTGCCACAACCTTTTACTTAATTTTGATTCTAACTAAGGGAGCTTGAATTTAATTTGTCTCATCCTTAATTTCTTGATAATGACTAATTATTTCCTTGATAATGACAGCAGTTACACCACGCAATTTATTGCTAGGACGAGTACTATTATATCTCGTAGCATTTTATTTTAATATAACATTCTTTAGTGAAATAGGTCTATAAAATAAGGCATATATCAATTGTATGGCTTCCATTTAATATTTCCAACTCATGTTGTTTGTGTTTCAAGAGACCGTTTGAGTTCCAGGTTGCTATTCACAAAGCTCCATCACCATAATTAATGAAATACTAAATTGGAGACAGAAACCAAGTTTATTCTTCCCAGAATTTAACCAACACAAGTTGATGCCCAGGGTAACAACGAACATGCCATCAAGTCCAAAAGTTAAAGAAGACTAAATAATTCTTCTGATTGCGGTTAGAAGTCTGACAAACAAGAGCTGACTGTTTTAATTTGTAATAATGGCTCTGGAGAGGTATACGAACTATTTATGATATTGTGTCACGAAACTACGAAGGTATACATAATCGGGAAGATTAAATTATTGACCATTTTTCATTTGTAAAAACAGATGACGAATATATATTTTTAATATTGAAGTAAAATGTTATATAAAATCAATAGATGAAAAATTTATATTGTTACAGAGTATATGAACTCTGTTTGAGAATAGATACTGGAATGCGATTTATATAATCAGATTATAATGCAAAACATATCAAATGTATTATATTTCTTGAAATATATTATATTTAATTGGGTATATCATTCATTATCAAGAATTTGTTTTATGTACTTGTTTTAGTGTTAATATTGAATTTATTTAATCCATTCTAAAAAAATTATATATGCAAATCTTTCTTCTTCAATCTAAATGGATATGTTGAATCGGATTTAAATACCTAGATGATTCAATCTTGTTATGGATTAAATAATTATTCATGTTTAATGTAAGTTTGTTTTTCAAATTACACCTCTACCCAATAGCCTCTATTTCTAGACTACTTGTTTATTTATAGAACAAGTAAGTCAGTTTCAAGTTCCAGAACGGTATATAAGTTACAGATGAGCTATTACCATAACATAAAAATTTACAGAACCTTGTACAAATAATTAATGCAAATGTTTGATATAATTTTTTTAAATTTTATAGCAATAGTACTTTTTGAAGCCTTTGGTTGTATTTTACATACCCTATATTACATATTGTTGTGTAATTATTTGGTAAAAACTATGTTTCTGTAACCGCAATGTATTATTCTTTGTAGGCTACATGTATAGTAACCATGCGATGTATGTACCTCTGTTTTTGTTGGTATTCATTATTTAAAAATTTAGAAAGTAGCAGCTTTGAATACAATAATTTGATTAACGTTTGGAACGCAATGCATAAAGTAAATTAAAATATAAACATAACACAAGGCCCATGATTAAATTAGGTATTATGTACATGGTTTTTTTTTGTTATTGTTCTTTTGTATATACAAAACAATTTTTAAACTGTATCTATTCAGAACAGATTTAAAAAAAAATTTAAGTTAAAATTTTGTAAGATTATTTACATGTCAAAATAATTAGTAATAGCACTTGGACATAAAGTACATTCGCTGTAATTAAAATATTATTATGAGTAATTATTATATTATGTATTCACAAATAAATGGAATCAATATAAAAAGAACAAATAACTCCATATGATTTTAATTAAAATAACGATGTAATGCTCAACTATGCAGAAATTAATTAGTTTATCAAACACTCACCATTCATAATCCAACAAAGCTTTGCCTAATGATAGATACTAATTACATTATTTTAACAAACATGAAATAATATTAATTTATAACAATCGTAAATAAACTAGTTTTAAAAATTTTACCACACTTGTTTTACATGATTAATATTTAAAGTGTAAACTATATTTAAAAAAATAAAGTTTTGGAAAAATATTTACTCGGTTAATATTAGGCTATGTAATCTTGGTGGATGAGTGCCCCATTTAATGGTACTTTTACACATTCACACTCCTATTCTTTAATTTTTAATGAATTACTTTAAATTATTGTACCATATTTAGGCGTCAATAACTTTATTAAAATACCTATAATAAATATGTTATTATCACCTCTGGGATGATTAAAGATCACCTTTGTTAAACCAAATGCATCTCATATAATTAAAATGTTTCTTTGAATATTGGCATATATACACAAACTTCCAATCTTTGATATTTCTACTTATCTTTCTAAATCATTTTTATCTGCAGAAACATTGGTACAGTTGGATTTAAACATATAGAACCTTTGTAAACATTACAAAATTCTCGTTTAAAATATTGTAAAAAGAAAGATATAACTTTCAAGAGCCCCTTGACGTATGTCCAACACAAAGTCACCACTCCATGAAGAAGATTATTTGGATTTAGAGTAGGCCTAATCTCTTGAAACTCCTACCTGAAGCCTACATATCCAGCTATAAATCTAAACTTATGAAATATTTAAGTAATTTTTAATAGTATAAACTAAAACAAAGACATCTTTTGAATATTAAAAAAATACAATCGAAAAACAAATATTATTAAATGTATCTTTTTATCTTCGTAATAGAATAGGTATGCTTTGCGGAACTTTTTGTTGACACAAGTTTAGTAATTTTACATTGACTATCCGATCTCTAATTGTATAAATATAAAATGATGTCTCATAATACCAGACGTATCATTAAGTCAGGAATTGTTTTCTAAAAACAAGATGATAAGCGTAGTTATAACATCTAAGGAAAACCCTACATACAATCATTTTGTACAGTTACTCTAAATAATAAAATTACATATTCCTATATTATGTCACTTTGTATATTGCTTCAAATGACCAAAAATGAGCTTACTTTTATAAGGCCTTATACAATTATTTGTTAATACAAAAATAATAAATTTACATCTAAAATAAAAATATAATATTTAAAATAACAAGTCTTAATATTTAATAAGCATTGTGCATGAGATAGATACCTACCTAATACATGACAAAGGTCGTCTTGTAATTCTATTCGAATTTTGTTATTTTCCAAAATATAGGAGATATATTATAATTGTTAAAGTTATCAAAAATGTATTTTTAAACATAAGTATATGTTTTAAAGTCACTGGTATATTTGCACACTATTTTGTTTAAATGTGTGTTTGAGTATGGATTTTGCGAGTATGACTTATTTAGTTACATTTTCCTGCATTAAATCTCACAAATATATTACGATATCAACTAAACTGATGTTCCAATCGAAGTGTATTAACGTTAAAATGATTAGAAAGATATCAAACTTGGTTCAGCCGTTTTTATAAACGTATTTCTATCTGCTCATGTTCATGGGATTTATATAGACTATAATGTCACGATGCAAGTGTTATTGCAATACGATTTGTTTACTGGTAAGTTCGTAATAATATTGACGTAACGATTGAATTTATTTGGTAAAACCGTAAACAAATTTTAAATTGTCGTTACCGAAAATATTGTTAAGTAACTTGATTATTAAATATTATTATTATTGATGTACGAGCTATGGAGTT
>JAGFPH010013175.1:11238-27388 GCA_018207615.1 Philaenus spumarius
TTCCAATCCGTTTGGTAGTTTTGAAGAAATCGTTTTTTAATAACTTTGATCCCAACAAACCCACCTAAAATTTCGAATTTTTTCAAACCCTTTCTTAGTGAGCACCTATGGCCCTAGAGGAAATCGTGATGAGTGAGTGAGTGAGTGGTATTTTGCTTTTATATATTTAGATTATATTTACATTAAAAGGCTTAACAATAATTATATAAAAAGGTTATATATAAAAAAAATACTCAACATTTTACTGTATCTAAATTTTAATTGCACAATACACACTTATAATTTCTTCCACACACTACCTCAAAACTACTTAAAGTCTTTCCCACAGAGACACTCCTTCACACACGACAATGTTCCATCACATGACCACATCCAACAAGCTCTCCTCATCGTCCTTGCTTTAAGGGTTGGCTCTAGTAAAACAGAAAGCAATCTGCGACTCCCTATAGCGGCGGTAGGTTACACGGACATTGCTCAGCCTAAATCGATTTAAAACCCGCAATTATTCAAATAGCGTTTTAAAAAAAATACCAAACTCTTGGGAACGAAATTCTCCATGTGAATGGCTTGGTAGTTTTTCGCTATAATAATTAATAGTGAAAAGATAAAAAAATATTAAAAACCTATGTTTTAAATTGTTAATACATATTAAACAAATTATTTTTCTTAGTTTTGAAAAAGCCATTTGCATGCATATCGACCATAGCTTTAAAATGACATATCGTTTATAATTTTCCGATCAAAAATAAAGGAAAAATGTGGATTTTAATTTAACATTGGTGTTATGGAGTGTCAGTCAACATGGACGACAGCTAGAGCCGACCCTTAATAGCCAGTTCTTTAGGAGGATGAAATATTTGTTTAGTTTTGTCAGGAAGTTTATCGTAGAGTCTATGTGTAACTATAGATTATTATCGAAATCAGCACGTTAACGAATAAATAAACGAATATACGCATGAGCTACACTATTTTGTTACTCACGAACGTACACTCGATTTTATAGGAGTTGATTCAAAGTTTGTTTAACATAATGTAATGTGTTGTTTCAGGTGTGCTAGGTCATCTGGATAAATCTGCAGCGCTGTCCATCATGTAAGTCAAGAGATTCTATTTATTTTTGTTTTACTAAATGAAAAACGTTGTTGAGTCTGACAATATTTTTAATTTTAATATTTTACTTTTTTACTACTGCTCTCTTGCAGAAGAAAATTCAAAGATTTTGGAAATACAGTTAACTTACCTTTTCATCTGTACTAATTATTATCAAGTGCGACTTTGGAATCTTAACAATTCGATAATATGTGCTTCAAAGTAGGAATAAAGTATAAGCTGGAGGAAGAAAGAATTTACAAACAACTTTTGTTGTTTAGTATTGTTGATAGTTTGTGGACAAAAGTAATAACCCTTCTTATTAGGTACACTATCAGATCCATTCATAGTTAAATATTGTAAATATTTTAAAATATTATCTGATTATATTCTAATACTTTGAAACAACGGATGACAGATTCAACCCTTACTGTAAGTGGTAGTAAAATTATAGTAACAGAACAAATAAATTCATTACTCCCTTCAAAATTCACGCTTTTAAAATCTTTTAATCTCTTAAATATTATAAAAATATTTTGTCTGAACCTTTCTTCGTAACTGTAATTCTACCCAAGGGGTGAGAAAATAGTAGTTGATTTTTGTTTAACGTTTAGTAGGGAAAATACCTATCCAATCCGTTCAAAGTTATTGTAAACCTTTAAAATATTATTTTAAACATTTATCTGAAAAAATTTGTATGATGGTTCCTCGCTGCGGGACCAGCTAATAGACTCCCCAGGCGATGGCGTGTTTCCTTTTCGGATGTTTGGTTAGGCGCCCTTCGCTAGCTTCCGGACGTGGTCAGGTTTTTAAAGAAGGGTCATAGGCGCACATTGGATTTAGCAAAATTTCATTTTAAAGCATAAACATATTGGCAAGATAAAACAGCTCATGCTTAGCAACATTCATTACCATAGCAACATTATTTAGCATATTAATAATCAGTTTATTATTTTGCATAACCAACAGCTTCTTTAGGTTAGATTGACAAACTAAAATGAAATACAAACGAAAATCAACGTAAAATTCTTACTGTATTATAATTCAATTCAAAAGTCTGTTGTTAAATGATAATATTGTTATAAATAAAACCGCTGATTTTTAAAATTAAAGGATACACGGTTATTTGCAATAAAATTGCCAAATTTAGAATTTTAGCACCCAAAAGATTATTATCTACGTAGCCTGTTCAAAATATTTGTAAATCCCCTAAATATTAGCAAAATCCGTTGTCTGGATTTGTATACAGAACTGCAACGAATGATATAATAAAGTAGCTTATTGACCTTTATACTTTACGATACTGTATTTGTTTTAAGCCAAAGAGAAATTAGTATTTCAAATATTTTCAAACGTTTCGGAACTCTAAATATAATACCCAGGTTACGAGTACTATCTCAAATATGTTTTTTACCTGTTATAAAATATATTTGATACGAATTATCAAAACGTGCATTTAATTTGTATACACAAATGACGTAAATGCCCAGGGTGTTTTTTGTGTGCAATATCTCTTTTAGCAACTGAGTAAAACATTAATAAAGTTTACTATTTATATCATACGTTTATGAAAACAATACAACGGTTTTTTAAATTGTATTCGGCAATCAACATCCGCATATGACAGTACTTGAAAATGAAACCAAATTTTTTAAATTTATTCAACGAATTAACGGACAAAATGACTTATTCCGTAGCATCGCTCTTATGGGAATTAGATTCAATACGGCGGACAGGGTATCCTCCCCGTAAGTGGTATTGGTTTTGGTTTTCAATTTCAGCAACTCTTTGAGTCAAATGATTTACTATAATATTCACATTTTAATTTAGAAAGACATTTGTAGATGGGATGGTAGATAAATTACTCTTAATAGACTACACCCACATTATTGCTGTTTCAATTGTATAGAACTGCTGATACAGGACACGTTGTCGTCAAATATAAAATTCTTCAAAGCAAGGCTTCACGTCACACCACACACACAAAAACACAACACAAAATCCTTTGAACAAATACAGTATGATATACCAAAACACAAACTGTTTCAGCAGTTCTATACAATTGAAACAGCAATAAGGGGTGTAGTCCATTAAGAGTATAGTAATTTATAATATTCACAGTTTACGGTAGCCTTTCAAATTACATTTTTAATTATTTTGATTTTTGTAAATTATTGGGGATTAAAACTCTTTAACCCCTCCGATAGCGACGCCCTTGAAAATGCCAAAACAATTACATAAAGTACTGTATGTTTCTATCCATTGGCCGATGACTGAAAATTGCATGTGCAAAATATAATAAATTTCCTTAGTAGGGTTTGCTAGTGATAATAACAGTAGTTGTCAAACACAGAATCAATTACACATGAGTTATACAGTTGCAGGCAGTCGTTTGCAGAAGCTTTTGTACCCCTGTGCAGGTTATAAACTGCTCACTTAGTGTAGCATGAAAACTGTCAGAAATAAAAACTCATCCCATAGTGCATGTTGTTGATGGACCACAAAACTGCAATCCATATCAATAACTGGGTTATGTTTGAAGGAGGGTATACATACAAGATATTCTACGAGTAAGCCTACAACTTTATAAAATAGTTTTGTGTTTCAATAAAGAAACAAAACGCTTAAGCAGCACTGCAGCCTTACTATAGTCGATTTTGCTTATCCAGGAATAACTAGTATTAAATATTGGGAGTTTCCTATGAATTTTGTTCCTTGTTCTGAGAACTGTACTAAAAATAAATTAATGATATAGCTCACAAATTGTACAAATTGTAATGAGTAATAGAAAATGCACACTAATCTTATATGGATAGTGAAAGAAATCATTTATCGGGAGTGTCCCATGCATTTTGTTCCTTTTTCCGGGAACTGTACCTAAAATACCTTTGCACGGGTTTATAGTCAATTTACTCACAAATTGTACGCGGGCTTATAAATACGCATTAAATCCCTACTTAAAAACGATTAAACAGTATAGATCCGCCATTTTAAATCGGATCGAAGAAAATATTATCTGAAAAATCCTACTAGGACACTTTTACCAAAAAATCTGCTATTTTGAAGCATATTTACTACAACTCAACAATCCGGGAATAAACTTATATACCGGGTGTCCCACGAAGAGGTCCCTATTTTTGAATTAATATATTAGATGCACCGAACATTCTACACACCTGAAACTCAACAGTCCTAACATACACATATGTAAAAGAAATACACCTGAGTATCAGTTAATTCTGACACATTAGGACAAAATGACGGGATATCAAAGAAATAGTACCTTTTCGTTAAAATAGTTTTATTTGCTTAAGTGTTACAACATAATTATTGAATTTTAACGATGTTACTAAGCACTAAACAACGTTAGGGCATTAAAGATATAAGTAACTCATAAATAAATTAAATCTATTTGATCCATAAACCTTATTCAAACTGATGTCCATCGATCGCAATGCACTGATGACAACGAAATAGAAAACAGTCATACGCCTTGCTGAACAACTCTCGAGGTATCAACAACAGTTCCTCTTCGATCAACCTCATTAGTTCATCGTCTGTCGCAATGTTATGACAATAAACCTTCTCTTTCAAAAAGCCCCACAGAAAAATGTCACAAACAGTCAAGTCTGGAGACCTTGGGGGCCAGTCCATGAAGCTGCTGCCACGACCTATCCAACGGTTAGGAAGATTTTTGTCCAAAACTGCTTTTTCCACATTAGCATAATGCGGAGGAGCTCCATCCTGTTGGAAAAAAACGTCTTTCATCTCAGGCTGAGAAAGATGAGGAACTACGTGATTGCTTAAAACTGATGCATACCTTTCTCCAGTCATTGTTTGTCGGGATATGTCATACGACAAAACACCATCCTTGGTAACAGCAGCCCAAACTGTTATACCTGTTGATTTTAATATCTCTTCTTGCAAGATATGTGGATTTTTTGTGTTATAGTAATGAAAATTATGCCTGTTTACAGTTCCTGTTCGATAAAATGTCGCTTCATCCGAAAACACGATTCCTTCATGCCATTTGCTATCTACGTCGGTCTTTTCAATTATTTTCGAACAAAATTCCAATCGTCTGTCAGGATCATCTTCAAGCAGTCCGTGAACTAAATGAGTTTTATAATGTTTGATTTTGTTCTTTTTGGCATACCTTTGGACAAATGACTTCGGTATCCCTGTAGCAGATTCCACCTTTCTTACTGAATTAGGCGTATTTGGAGATTCCATGAAAGCAGCACATACGATTTCTTCATTTTCTATGTTGGAGGATCTATGGTATTTTGTTTTGTACTGACCCCGTTTCTAGTAGGATAGTCTTCCACTTACGAATAGATTTCCTTGACGGTGGAACTACACCTGGGTACCTTTCCCTAAAACACCTTATTGCTTCATAATCATTTTCAAAGGCAATAGCCCAGGAACAACATTTCACTTTTTGCTCAGTTGAAAACGGCATGGTACATAAGACACTTTACAATGCAACTTAATAACAAATGCCAATGTTTATTACCAAATGTGTTCATTGTTGTGGATACACGCAGTCAGCTGATAGATTTAAAATAGTCTAAACAGCTGTAGCTGTTCCTATTCTAAATAAAAGTAGGTTTACCATTAAAATACGATTGCTGATTTTGTTGTTTTTTGTTTTTCCGCCATTTTGTTTGGATCAGTCAGAATTAACTGATACTCAGGGGTATTTCTTTTACATATGTGTTAGTCACGACTGTAGAATTTCAAGTCTGTAGCGCGCTCTATACGTCTGTCATATCAATTTAAAAATAGGGACCTCTTCGTGGGACACTCGGTATATAAATTAATGAATTTTTGGTATCGTCTCCAAATTGGTCTTAAACGTATAGAAACAAAATCCTAAAGTTCCAAGCTGGGTCGAGTGTAGGAATAGCTTTTTCTTCAAAGTTTGGCTGCTAAGAAAACTTTTTCCAAACGCCTGATTTTCCAGATATCTGTACTGTATATAATAATATACAAGAAGAAGTCCTAACTGACTGACTGATTCATAATCAACGTACAGCCAAAAATATGATAGAGCATTAAACTATTCATGGTCTCGTTTCCAACATATAGAAGTGCAAAAAGAAAGGTATTTGCAAAATATTGATTTATAATGGTTGAAAATAGTCAAAATATGGGATTCACTCCCAGCCCTATAACAGATAAGACAGCTGATTTAAATTAAAAGTTTTGAAACACAATTCTAGGCGTGGCCTATTCAGAACTGCCAACCTATTCTATTCAGAATTTATAATCAGATAATTATTTTCACAAATAACAGTTTTTTTTTAAAGTTAAGTCAACAAAATAAAGACAAACACAAACAAAAAATTAACGAAAAAGGCTTACTGTATTATAGTTGAAGCAACGATTATGTTGTTACGTATTACAAATAAAACAGCTGATTTCGATCAAAAGACTAACACAATTTGTTAGGTTAGGCCTACATTGAACAAACACAAGTTTCTTGAAAGCATTTAGATGTATTACCATAGCAACCAAATTGGAAAATTTAGAACCAGGTCGGTGAATGTGAATGTTACTATTAAGTTGAAGTTAGCTTTCATCACATGTCGTTGCAGTAAGACCACAGCCTAGAACAATTGGGTTGCTAAACTTTTGATTCAAATCACCTGTTTTATCAGTTACTAGCAGGTACCCGTGGCTCGCACACGGTCCAAACTTTCGCCGCATAGTAATGAATGTTTATCGCTATAAAATTAAACTATGATTTACAGAGTATATGTGTATTGTAAGAAATAAATGTACCAATTTCCAGCTCTCTAGCTTAATGGAAGTATAATAATAAATATTTATTGTTTTAGGGGATGTTTCCACCCTTAAATCTAAACAAATTCCAGCCTATGTCTCATTCCAGGTCATGATATTTTATATATGTGTACCAAATTTCATTCAAATCCATCCAGTACTTTTTACGTGATTGAGTAACACACAAACAGACAGACACCATTAGATTTTTATATAAGGCTAACAACAGACGAGACACCGGTGTACGGGACACTTTCCGGTGTCCCAGCTTCTCGCAGGGAGAGACACCGTAGAGCCACAGAATCTGGTAGCGCGCTACTCAGTGTCTCATCTGTTGACACACATTTAATTGATAGTACATTTAGTGTCCCGTACACTAGTGTACCGTACACCGGTGTCTCGTCTGTTGTTAGCCTAATAGTATAGAAGTATAGACAAGACTAGGATTACACCCCGTATTTTGAACATTTTCAACCGTTAAAAACGACATGTTGCAAAATTCTTTTTTGTGCAGATCTACATAGTGGTATGAAGGTACCATCAAACATATAAGGTATAGCTATTATTTTAGTCGTACGTTGATTATAAAACAGTCAGTAAATCAGTCAGTCAGTGAGGACTTCTTGTCTTGTATAAACAGATAACCTGAAATCAATAAACGGTACCAGAAACTGGCACATACTTCGTCACAAACATGTTTAAGTTATTAAACAGATTCACTGTGACTTCATAATTGTAGGTGGGGTAGGAGAGGTAATATTAAAATAGGAGATTAACTAATAAATATGATTATTATTATCTAGAGAGAAAACTATTCGATCGATTTCAAAAAAAAATTGCACCAAACACGTCAATTAGGCCTGTATAGATAGATCATTCACGATAAAAGGTTTTGAACATGTTTGAAAAACAACCCCTTTTATGGCCAAAAAACCTCAAAAATCGGTTATTATTATTCTTATTAGCTAAACGAGACTTTTTCGAAAAATGCGGTTTTTTGCATATGGTTAATGGCTACAAATAAGCCAAATTTTATCAAAATCATGAAAGCCGTTTTTTATAAAAAAATAACTGATTTTTTGGGTTTTTTTTTGCCAAAAAGAAGGTTGTTTTTCTAAATTTTTCAAAACCGTTTTTCATGCATCTATACAGGCCTTCTTGACATGTCGGGTGCAAATTTGTTTGAAATCGATCGAATAGTTTTCGCTCTAGCTTTGTATACATACAGTCAGAAATTTTGTAAAAAAACACTTTTTTGGACTCAGGGATTTCCAAAACGGGTATTTCTACAAAAATCACAACATCGATTTTTTTTGCGATCACTATACTTTTTCTATACTATATATAGTACAGTGAGAAAATAAAAAAAAACAACCTCAGTATTTCATGTTTAACTATCTTTGATAACCTGCCACCCTGTAAATACAATTAATTAGAAAAAAACCAGAACTTTAACTTTTTAAAAGTTTCATTATTCTAAACCTGTTACTTGTACGAAGTTAACGCTAGTACATTGTTAATCATAATTTCACCCAACTTGTTAAATTCGAGCCTTTGTAGAATATTCTATTGAACTTATTTATTCAATTCCAAACTTCGGCAATTCGATGACGCGGAGTGTTTGCGTTTTTAAATTTGGTTCCATTTCAATTAATAGATTCATTTTATTCCACGCTTTTTGTTGATTTGGTAGAAACGTTAGTGAATTAAATACACTGGTTTAATGCATTTATTGGAGCTGTACGATTCAAGCAACTCGAAACAAATCGGAACCGTTGGAGGACTGTTGATGTATTTTTAAAAGTGGAAAAGCTAGTTTTGAATATTTGTCCAGGTTGTGACGATTGAAAAGAATGCTAATTCATGTCAAATAGGACAAAGAATATTTATTCGTTTAAAGTCTATTAGATATTTCTAACTTACGGCACTCGGATTTCCTAAATTTAATTATTCAGTTCACATTGTAATATAATTTTTAATTTATTAAAATACTACGTGTGTTTATCATCCTATGCGCCAAATAATAAAACGTATTGCAAACATAAAATAATTCGACCACGCAGCTGGACCGCTGACGTGAGTTGGCCAAATTTCCAAAATTAAGTTTATATGCCTATGTTTTAGGGTTTCAACCAACAACTTGGGAAATAGGTCTACTCAAGAAGGCGTTGAACAGCTGTCTGTGTGTACGAAATATATTATTAGAATTTGTTTGAGCCTAGTGGCCTCGCGAGTTTGCACCACTTGGCTTCGAACCGGGTACTTTTATGGTATTTTAAGTTTTGATCGATTTTAGGGGAACCAAGCGAGGTCACGTAAAATAACAAAATGTGCAGAATAACATCCTACATTTATATTTTTAGAAAAACCCTAAACAAATTTCATTCTCGCAGTAAAAATCTCAGAAAATAGTTACTTTTGGTCAAAAAACGTACTTCCGGCTATTGGATTTTTTGGCTAACGAACTCGTCCGAGCGACATACACAAACAATATGTGTACCACATTTGAACCAAATCGGACTTAAAATGCGGCCGCTAGAGTGCGAACACACACACATATATATAACGTTTTCTGGGGACAAAGAACGGTGTTCATTTGCTACTCCCGACCTTGGGTCTCACCATAAGGGCCACTGCAATAGCTCATTTTTACTATGGAAATTCGCTAATAAACGAAATTTAAACAAATTACAATACTATACACACAATAATTCTGTATAATAGATTTTCATACAAAACATTTAACAATAAGGTTGCTATGGAATATAACATTAATTAAAAGTAAAAATATAACTAAATATATTACACCGAATATCAATATATATACAGGGTGTCCTGCGACCATATGAACAAACTTTGTCACGTTATTCAGCATGTCAAAAGAAACAAAAAATGTAATATAACATGTGTCCTATCTCATTCCGTTTTCGGTCTGTCTGTCTGTATGTGTTTTTTACAAAATACTTATATTTTTAGAAGTAGAAAAGATATTGATTTCAAACTTAGTACACCTATTTTTTGCGTAACCTTTTATCACTGTACGAAAAATTAGAACAATATTTTAAATATTTTCAAAATGGCGGCCGTTTATAATTTTTAAATTCAAATTTCTCAAAAACCGCTAACTTTACAAAAAAATTACAAGAGACAAAAAAGTTTACTTTTTTAATTACAAACTCAATGGTTTTTAAATTTTTTCTCTAGCTCAAAGGACAACGGAGATATTGACAAAAAAAGGAAAATGTATTTCTTGGTAGTTGTCAACAATACCCAGAATTACTCTAGAAACAAAATATTTTAAAGTTATTTTGAGCTAAAATAATAAGTTATTTGCATAATGTTCTGAGCAATTTCTGAGCTGATTCCACTAGCAAAAATAACGGAAAAAGTTAATTTATTCATAGGTCTGGAAATGCTTTGTTAGAGAGTTACAGCTAGCGAAAGATTTCACCCGTGTTTCAGATTACTCACAGAAACGAATCCCTATTGAAATATGTAGGGCGTTAATTAAGGTGTAAAATTGTTGAAATAATGCTTAACATTATTAGTTTGGTAAGCCTATTTTAAAACCAAAGTGCAATACATTGCATTTGAGGTTAATTTGTTCATAAGTTATTATTTAATTGTTACTATAATTGATATTATTAATTAAATTGTATGTAATTTTCTTATTTATCCTTCAGCCAATAAGAATAAATTATTCATCATGTTATTTGTCTTAAAACTGTCTAACTTTTTTGTGTCTTAACTTTTTTTGATAAAATTTGTAGTTTATTAATTATTTAATATTAATAATATTCACATGCTGAATAACGTGATAAAGTTTGTTATGGTTGGTTGCAAGACACCCTGTATTAACAATTACTGTAGTTACAGCACTGGGACTTATTTTATTAAATTTATATGCTCATTTTACGTAAATTAAATTAAATTAACTTTTTTGTCTCTTGTAATTTTTTTGTAAAGTTAGCGGTTTTTGAGAAATTTGAATTTAAAAATTATAAACGGCCGCCATTTTTAAAATATTTAAAATATTGTTCTAATTTTTCGTACAGTGATAAAAGGTTACCTAACAAATAATTGTACAAAGTTTGAGCTCAATATCTTTTCTACTTCTAAAAATAATAAGTATTTTGTAAAAAACACATACAGACAGACAGACCGAAAACGGAATGAGATAGGACACATGTTATATTACATTTTTTGTTTCTTTTGACATGCTGAATAACGTGACAAAGTTTGTTCATATGGTCGCAGGACACCCTGTATATGGTTTTGTCCTGACTGAATGACTGACAGAAGCAACGTGAAACAAAAACTACTTATACAAATATGAAAATTTAAATTTCTATTCCTACGGGATCTTAGACGCACACTAAGAAAAGATTTTTGGTAGAAAGAAAATTTTAATTTTAAAGCGTAAAAATAGTGAGCATTCGGGAGTTTCCTCCCAGCATTACAACAAATAGAACAGCTGTTTTGGATCAAACGCTTAGCAACACAAGTTTGTCGAATGTATGTACATTCATTACCGTAGCAAACGGTTTAGCAAATTTAGAAACCGTTTATTATTCTTCACAACCAATAATTGCTTTTTCAGATTGGGTCAACATAATAATAAACAAACACACAAAATTCAACGAAAACTGCTTACTGTATTATAGTTCAATTCAAACATCTGTTGTTTCATATATATATATAGTACCAGGAGAACGAGCTAAAGCTCGATTATAAGCAGGGCTATGATTTCAATAACTATTATTGCAAATTTCCGTGAACATCGTTTAGGTTAGGCCTATAACATTAAACAACTAAATAAAGGGTATGTTTATTTAGCAGAAGTATTCGTTGCCATGGTAACTATAAATAGATACAACATTAGGCATACCTCTAATAAAATAAACAGTATAAAAGAAAACAGATGATTATTGTAATGGCATTGAAAACATTTGCATCAGCTGTGCTTCGTTTAAAAGAAAACAGATGATTATTGTAATGACATTGAAAACATTTGCATCAGCTGTGCTTTGTATTGTTTAAAATGGACAAATTTCACTTTTTAATTTAATAAAAAGACGTAGAAAACGAATTTTCCCAGACTGGTGACCATTTCCAATCGATTTCTCGTGGCCAAAAGCCCCATATAAAATCAAAAAATCAAAAATCCTTAGACGGAGATTCCAGATCCATTTAGCAGACAGACAAAATTATCTCTCGCTTTAGAAGATAAGATAATAAAAATAAATTGCTGTTTCTTTGTAAGCGCATCACTTCAGAACGGCTGGACCAATTTGGCTATTTTTTGTTTTAAAATGTTCGTAAACGTCCGAACTAGGTTTTTATATAAAGAAAGTTTTGAAGAGTTTGCCGAAAAAGTTTCAAATTTGGAAAAAAAAACTAAACAGCCTCTTTTGTATGGACTCAAGACCATGGCGCACAAAATCAGCTGTTCGTATAAAATGCTTAGTAACACATGTTTGTTTAGATTCATTACCATAGCAACTTTACTAGAAAATTTGTAATCAGTTTTAAATTTTGTCAAAATCAACAGCTTTTTATTTTAGATTGACCAACTTAAAGTAAATAAAAGCAAAAATCAAACAAAAATGATTACTATATTTTAATTCAATTCAAACATTGGTTGTTACATATTATATATAGAACAACTGATTTGTATAAAAAAACTGAACATAATTTTAGGTTAGGCCTACAATGTCCCAAAACACATTTATTTGCAACCAATTGGGCTAATTTAGAATCAGGTTTTTTACAATTCATCACAACTATAACTTTTTACTTTCTCCACCCTATACGTAGTATATGGAGAAAGTATTGTTTTCGTAAAAACGTTCGAATTTGAATTTTCAGTTGAATTATCTGTTTTGGTGCTCCCAGAACCCCAAAAAATTGTTTAGTGCAATTATCTGTGTTGGTGCTCCCTGAACCCAAAAATATTTTTAGTGGAATTTTTTGTTTTGGTGCTCCCTGAACCCAAAAAAGTGTTTTTAACGTGGTGTCTGTCTGTCAGTGTGTCAGTATGTATACACGACCAGAGGGGACACTATTGGTCCGATTTTCATGAAATTTGGTATGTAGGTACTAAACCCTAATATCTCCAGGCGTTTTTTTTCATTTTTTGGAATTTTTAATTTTTAAGGGTAATTTACCCCTAAAAACCAATAAAAAACGACAAAAATGCAAATTTCTCAAAAACGGCTCTAACGATTTTGATCAAATTTTCAGTATTTATAGTACTTAAGATGCCAAACAAAATGACACCATCCGCTTTTATAAAAACTTAGGCGTTTCATAATTATGGGGAAATGTTAAAAAATAAACAAGTTTATGTTGTCAATCTATAGCATCACGGCAACGGCCGCAAGGGATAGCACAACGGTAGAGAAGACGGCCAGTAATTCAAAGGTCGCGCGATCGAATCCGGGCCTGGGACAATAACTTTTTTATACGATTGACGTAGGTAGAATATTATTTTTTTGTTTTGTTCTAAAAAGTAGTAAATAAAATGATTAAAAACAATATTATTTTGACTACAGTAAGTTGGGAGAAAGTTTGTGTCAGTTAACTGATACCGTTTATTTTAGATTAGATAAAAGCAAACAAAAGGTTTACTATAAATCTAAATTTGTGTAGTATATTCTTAAGTGGCATAAAACCATTTTGCAATTCGATTACTTAAGTAAATGTAATGAAATGGAATAACTTTACTACCCTTTAAATTAAATCAAGCAATAGCGAAGCATTGCTGGGCCCAGTAGTTATAAATAAAGCTACTGACTTGGATCAAAAGCTTAACACAATTTTAGGTTAGGCGTATACTGAACCAAATCCTGTCTATTGAAAGCATTTTCATTCATTTATTAACGGGAAAAAACAACGTTTGTTGTTAAACAAAAATACAAAGAATGTTAAATTTTGACGGAATGGAATTTGTTTATTTACTATTTTAATAATATCACATAAATGGCCACCATTTTGATTAGGGGTGTCCTAAAAAATTAACTTTATGTCAAAATTCTTTTCTCAACATGATCTTTACAGTGTATCACATTACTATTATTAGTCCAACTTGAAAAATTTTGAATTCCCCCCCCCCCCCGCCAACCCTTTTTGACCAAAATTGAACAATATTACGTTTCTTTAGCAGCCTCTCACTGAACGAATACTGGCAAAAACCGAATTTATTATCGCTAATTTGTTTAGAATTTCAAAATGTACAGTTAAATCACATAATTTTGTAAAAATAAAATTATGAATTCTTCGATATAGGCTAACATGAGTTATATTACACATTTACAAGAACCAGCACGACATTGGAATACTCTAAACAAAAACTTACCTTAAACTGTAGATACTATTACCATACCTACTTAATTTTTATAAGGGGAAATATTTCGTACCCTTGCAGCTTTTTGCAGTCCGATGAGTTGTTTTAAGGAGTCGAGCATCAACTCCTATACAAGCGTGTGCACGTCCGTACGTACATATAATAAAACAACTGCTTCACATATCATCTGTAATACTTAAATAAAACTCAGCGTAGATTATACTTTGGGGTTATGTTTACAACTTCAATCATTATAATTTATTGTGCAGTTGATTTTTTTTAAATATGAGTTATATGCTAGAACTAATGTATGCTATAAACTGTATATAAATACAATCTTTTATCATCAATATATATTGGTTTTTAAAAATTTAGAAAAGAGATACCTATTCGTTTAACTTCGGAACCATTCGTACATCTTCGTACAACAAATAAACATATTAGATTATTAATTTCTTTACTATAACCTCTAAATCATCTGATCTAGCTATATGAGATGAAAAGCAATTAAAAAGTAATATTTTTATCTTTCTTTAAATATATAATAACGTATATAAATAATAACAATTAATAAACGGTAACAGAAACTGGCACATACTTTCTCACAAACATATTTAAAGTCGCACATGTGAGCTTGACACTGAACACTATGAGAAGTGGCCGACGCACAGTGCATTGCACGCCAACCCCCCGTATTGGGAGTTTTTTCAATATACAATGCATTGCGTGCTTCGCACGCCAACCCGCATAATTGGAATATTATCAATACATAGTACATTGCGTGCTTCGTACGCCAACCCCCGTATGTAGCCCCTACCGAAGTAGGAGATGGGATAGTAAATTAAGTAGAGAGTAAATAATAAAAATTATTGTTTTTACCTAAAGTGAAAATATTCGATCGATTTCGAACAAATTTGCACCAACGTGTCAATTAGGCCTGTATAGATGCACGAAAAAAGATTTTGAAAAATTTTCAAACACAATCAACTTTTTGGCTAAAAAAACCCCAAAAATCAGTTATTAGATTTATTATTATTAGCTAAACGAGAATTGTTTTAAAGATGCGGTTTTTTGCATATGGTAGTACATTTTGTACATTAAGGGCTACAAATAAGTAAAATTTTATCAAAATCGTTAGTAATATCTGATTTTTGGGTTATTTTTTGCCAAAAAGGGGGTTGTTTTTAAAAAAAATTCAAAACTATTTTTTGTGCATCCATACAGGCCTACTTGACATGACTGGTGCAAAGTTGTTTGAAATCGATGGAATATTTTTCGCTCTAGCTTTGTATACATACAGTCATACAGACAGACATTTTGTAAAAACCACTTTTTTCGGAGTCAGGGGTCCCAAAACGGATATATCCACAAAAATCTCAACATCGATTTTTTTTGCGATAACTATACTTTCTCTATACTATAGTATAGTGAGAAAGTAAAAAACCAAATAGACCTACAGTTTTATAATCCTTATAACTATTTATAGTTTTAGGATGCATGTTTTACTGATGACATGCAAATCCAAACGCTTTAAAAAAGGAAACTGACAGTTTAATAGAAAGTATTTTACTGTATTAAATACAATCAGCGACCTGGATATTAAGTAAAATGAAATATGAAAAAATATTTACTTATAAAGTTTAGAGGTTTTAATGTTAATTCGAATAAACGGTACCAGAAACTGGCACATACTTTCTCACAAACATATTACAATTATTCAAGAGATTCACTGTGACTTCATAATTGTATTAAAGTAGAAGTGGGGGGGGGGATACATTAAAGTAGGAGGGTAACTAATAAATATTTTTATTATTATTAGCTAGAGAGAAAACTATTCGATCGATTTTCGATCAAATTTGCACCAAACAATTAGGCCTGTATGGATGCACGAAAAAACTTTTTGAATAATGTTGAAAAACAACCCCTTTT
>JAGFPH010013176.1:0-14197 GCA_018207615.1 Philaenus spumarius
ATTAAACAACACCAATGGATTAAAACTTTCTGTTGTGGGACTACTTAGGATTGTTATTTTCACAGGAAGCATATATTTTAAAATAACTCACTCCCCGCGTTACACCTGAATTTATGTTAAAATCAAAATTTCAAGAAAATCCGACGGTAAACAAAAAAGATTCTAAATTGTGCGGTTATAATTTTGGAATTTATCATTCTGTTCAAGAGTTTATTTTTTAAACCTCATAAAGGATTTAAACTTTCTGTTGTGGGACTGCTTAACATTGTTATTTTCACAGGAAGTATATATTTTAAAAATACTCTCTACCAGGGTTACACCTGAATTTCTGGACAAAAGTAATTATCACTTAAGTCTACTTAATTTTTAAATATATGCTTTGATATATGTAACTGATTAACTATATGAATGCTTTAAATATATAACTGATTTGATCCTGAGCGGCGAGCGTTAAGGTGCGGCTATACATACACGTCACGTCACGAACCCGTCTTTTTTCCAGAGGTATGCTCCCTGTGTAATCAAATGGAGTTGGCTATACATACCCGTCACGTCACGTCACGTTCAGAAAATATTCGAATGCTCTAGAGAGCATACCGTGCCGTGACGTGGCGTGACGTGACGTGACGGGTATGTATAGCCAGGGGTCACGTCAAGCGACGTCAAGCGACGTCATTTATCTCCGCTTCGGCTTTGTCCGCGCACAGTCGGGAAACATCGTTGGTATAGCTGAATGTTTTTTGACTATATTTTGTTGGCTCCATAACAGAGATAAACAAAAATATTGCACCTTATCAGTTCAAGGGGTGAAGTGTGTCTGTTCACCTGTTTCTTGTATGTCGTTCCTTCAGTAACATAGTGTTTTGTTGTGCGTCAACCATGGACGACGAGTATTTGATAACTTTAGTGCAAGACTTCAAAGAACTTTTTGACCCTTCTCACAATTTATACATGAATAACGTAAGGAGGAACATTGCAATTTTATACATTGCTGGGAAGAAATTGCAATGAATTCCATGGTTTACTCAACAGTAAATAGTGTGACCCAGTGGATTGAAAAGCCAAGATGTGCGAGCGCTACATTTTGTGCCTAGACGTGACGTGACGTGACGTGACGTGACGTGACGGGTATGTATAGCCACCCTACCTAAAATGACGATAGTGGACGGGACATGACGTGACGTGTATGTATAGCCGCACCTTAAGCCAACGCACATCCGCCTCTTGTATCGTAGCCAGCCAACCGTGTTTAACAAGGAAACTCCATCACTTAGATAATTTTCGTGCGCCGCTTGCACCTGCTACTGCCGCCTGCCACCTGCCGCCCACCGCTTATATCGTAGCCAAGGCTTAAGGGTATTATTCCGGTCGACTATTTCCGCCTCACCCTGAGGTGTATAGACTCGCGTAACGGGTCCGCCGGCCTTGACGGCAATTTAGACTGTGCTTTAAAGATGTCTTTTAAATGGAGTCCTTTCAATCTTGTAGCATAAGTGCACGACCTCTTTTCTGACCGATCGTAAGCGAGGTCCTGTTTCAAGGCAGTTCGACATTTCGTCTGACCATTTACAAAAAATATGTGTACGAATTTTTGTAAAATACAACAAAATAATAATATTGTACACCTTGTAAATGAGTCACAACCAAATTGTTTTTCATCCAGTGTGTCAACAGTAATGAATGGTTAGAGTTAGCGGCTTCGTTCCAGTTCCAAGGATCCTTGGTTCGATCCCGCGAATTAACCTTAGTTTTTACCTTTTGAAATGTTTTCAATATGGCTCATAATCTTTTAAGGTCTACATTTTGCTTTCTACAAATAAATCCTACAAAACTGGACTTTAAACAAATTGTAGTAAAGCATAGGCCTACAAAATTCTTTCATCATAAATTATAAAAAAATCTTAATCGAAAGAAACAAACCAATTCAAAATTTATCCTATGGACGAAATAAAACTTAGTTAAGGTGTATTTAAAATTTTTGTTTAGAAACTGTTAGCATAACGAAGAAATAAATATAATAGTTCTAGGTACGAATTTCTTATATTACAAAATCTTTGTAGACCTACAAATTAGTTATAAGCTAAAGTAGAAAAATCGTAAAAAAGCAATTGAAACCTTCGTTTTAGGGGTAGACTTATTACCAATTTTATATCGTTCGACACTTCGTCCATAAAAATCTTTTTCTCAGTCACGGCCAAATGCTTTGATCGATTTACTTCTACGAATATTCCTTTGAAGTGATTTAAAACGGCGCGGCGTGAACAATAATTTGTATTTCTTGAGTTTTACTTTAACGCAGTTGCAAGGATGGTTAAGGGAAATCAGAAATGAAAACATTTTTCAATTGTATAATGTGCAGGATTATTTGTAAATTTTCTTTCACATCTCTAGCTTGAATCTTATCGAATCCTGCCTCGTTTTGACATTGTGATTTGCAATTATATTACTGATGTCAACATTACAAGAGGATAACGTGAACTGAGGCGAAAAAGGTTTATAAAAAGATATTCGTATACACAGCAAATTTGCTTTGTGATGGAAATAAACGAATGCAAAATAATTAGCGAATTAATTTGACAGATCTTGTAGGCTACATAATGAGGAAATTATACCTTATCTATCGCAGTTTAATATCTCACGAACATTACATTAATATTATCCCATATGTTTTGAGAAACCCTTTTTCATAACAATCTGCAATAGTATCAGACTTTAGATTTGAAACTAATTTCGCGATGTCTACTGTTCACATAAGTACTAGTTATAGAAATTTGTAATTTGTAAGAACAATTAACATTATTTAAATTATTGTAAAATAACCACATGTTTACGTATAAAAGGTTTGGTCTTCTCCACGAACAGAATACTTGACCGCAACGACGAGACCACGTTCTCATCAGACCGCACAATCAGTCAATTCCCTCGATGGAGGTCGTCATAAAGTTAATACAATACACATAAACATAAATACAACACAGCTATTAAACAAAAACACTAACGAACAAAGTTTATATTTTGCCAAAATAACAACGCGGTAATAATAAATAGTTCATACACGGGTCAAGTCTAGACTCGTGCAGTTGAATGAAGAAAACTAAATAGATTTTTACAACCTTCCCGATTCGCTCAATTTCATTATAGTATGATTTAGTAAATCCAATTCATGACCAACATATTTCCTTTTCATCGCTTAATATGCATCGTTTTTGACTTAGCTTTCTAAAGCAAAAATAACAGTTTAAATGATTACAAAATAATATCACATGTTAACATAGGCGTAAAAAGGACGACCGTATGGAGGGGGTTATAACAACCGAGGGGGGGGGGGGTGCATGGAAAATAACTTGAAATTAAGATGCAAAATAACACTTTTAGGCTTCCCAAAAGTACTTTAAAATGATATAGGTACGTATACTTTTCCACTTCTAATAATTGTGATTCAGGCCCATTTTAGAATAATTTAGAATAGAGCAACCATTACTCATCCCCCGCCAAATCTTTCCGTGCGCTGCCTCTATCCCATAGGCCTGGAACACACACGGCGTTTTTTTGTCGGCTGCGGATAATCATAAAATTTAAAGTGTGCACGCGGTAAAATTTCCGACACCACGCCGTCTAAAATTCTTATTGGGATTCATTAAACTAAAGAGTTCATCAATCACGAAGTGTGTTATGTAATATATTATTTCTTTTAATGTTTTAAATGTTAAAGCGGAAAACTCTCGCTTTATTGTTATTCCATCGCTGATTGAAAAGGAAGCAAAAAAATATACATATTTGGGTTCATCTAATCAATAAATAGGCTAAAAGAACCGAATTTGGAGCATTTTACTTCACTGTGTTTTCTGATTTGAGGAACTAGAAGAAACATTTTTCAATTATTTAAGAAAGTCGGTTTCTACATGCGGCTGAAGGATAGTATTCTGCGAAAAAAATACTAAAATAAGGAAAATTGGCGTGCATTTGGTCCCTTTCGCCACTGTTTCGGCGGAGACGGTGGAAAATCCGTATTGTAGTGGCAGCTAGCGGCTACACAGCTACCGTCAGCGGTAAGTAAACCGATCGTTTATTTTTCCGACCAATATGTATGCTCTAATACACTCCGTGTGCTGCCTCTAGATACTATACTTTGATACACTACGCTGCATCTATATAAAATAAAGTGCCAGTGCCTAATTTGACCAAAGATAATGTTAACAATGTTATATTGATAATTTATTGTAGCTTGACATTTGCATAGGTGTTGAAAACAAGTTACTCACTGTGAACATATTTTAATGTAAACAAAGTGTAAATTTATGCTAATAATAATTTATTATTGCTTTATTAACAATAACAATAGATTTTTAATGACTTCCCATTAATGTAATGCATGTACTACATCCGTATGTTAGGTTAGGTTTAACAAAATATGTTCATAATTAAAACAAAAAAGTTGTCCGTCAGACAGGTAAGAAGGTGATTTCAGGCCCGCACGGAAAGTGTTAACTAAATAAGTTGTTTATTCTCCGCGAAGTAAGAGAGTTCGCAAATTTCCGGCATCAAAATATATGCGCACACTAGGTAAGATTGCTACTTGATTAGGGGTTGACAGGTTTTTGCAAAAACCTGTCAACCCCTAATCAAGTAGCAATCTTACCTAGTGTGCGCATATTTCCGCTTTAATGATGTGTGCCCACATTTCCGTAAGCGCATCTTTCCGGTAACCGCCCCTACACTCAGAAAATTTGTTTCGGTAAATATTACCCTAAACCCAGGGGGTAATCGTTGGATAGATACACATAAGGAATTTTTATATCTGACAAGTGTAAACAATATAATTTAGGCGCTTCGCCCACGGGGCGAGACAGACTCGAAGTGGTACGAGCATCATGCGTCTTATGCGATATGTCCTCAGCTCACGGGGAGATTTTCTTGCAGCCAATTAGCAGTCTTCAACCAAGAAGGTACAAAACTTTCTTCTTCAAAAGTTTTTTAAATGATCAGTTTATGATGAGGAAGATATTATGTTTAATTTTTACCGACCGACGGATGAAAAGAAGGACTAATAAAATACGGGTGCATCGAACGGTACTATCATTTCGGCTGTTTGTTGCGGTAAAATAATTGCAGAAGAAGTTTGCAAAATGTTTGGCATTCTATAGAATAGCCTAGATTTAGAACTTTCTACTGTTGTACATTTTCTTTAATATCGAATTGGCACAAAGAAAATAAGAAAAAAAGGAAAAGAAGACACCAGATAACCCCAAAAGTAAATAACTAATCGTTTTAATAATACCTGATATTCTATATAATTAATGGCTTCAATAATTTAAATTTGATCGGAGTTTTTTTAACGATTATCTTTATTTACAGTAAAACTATGTAACTATAATTATATTAAAGAGAAAATGTAATGGAATGAGATTCTTAAGTGACTAATTTACTTCCATGTCAATTTCATTCCATGCTTTCTCTGAGTATACTCTTTCCTAGAATATTCGTGGATGGTATGATTATATAACGCTGGATGTTTTTCAACTTTTCCCACAAATTTCACATTAAACGTCACGATCGATTTTTCCCGTTCTCAACAGTTCGAGCCTCTCTCACTTTGACTTCGAGTCTCTCTCGCTTCGAGTGTCTCTCGCCCCGTAATCGAAGGCCCCTTACCAAGGTAAAAATTTATCTGAACTGAGGATAATCTATATATATAAAAGCAAAATACCACTGACTCACTCATCACGATTTCTCAAAAACTACCGAACGGATTGAAATGAAATTTGGTATGTAGCTTCCTCTAGGGCCATAGGTGCTCACTAAGAAAGAGTTTGAAAAAATTCAAAATTTTAGTGGGGTTTGGAGGGGGAACAAAGTTATTAAAATCATAATTTCAGATCTTTTATTATTATGACAATAGTGCTTTTATTATTTAAGATCTGAACATATAAAAGCCAAATACCACTCACTGACTGAACACTTAAAAAGAATACAATTACGTTAAAAAGACTGAAAATACCAACCACCACGGGCAACGCCGTACGGGTCAGCTAGTATTTATAATATTGTAAAGTTGATTTTTACATGAGTAAGGGATAATTATTTTTCTCTTGTCAGATGTAAAAAATCCTTATTTGTACCTTGTTCCACAATTACCTTTAATTTAGTAAATTTTAACCCAAATAACTCTCTCAAAAGTCCTCCCTTGTAGTCTCCCTTATGTTTAGTGACACCGTCACACCTTGTTTGGCCGTTTGGTATCTTTCTGCAGCCCATACCCACCGCTAGTTACTTTCTTCCTATTTTATTTTACACTTACATTGAATTATTTTTATATTGCCAAAATTTTAACTCACATTGTACTAATGTCCTAATGTAGGCCTACTCTATTGTACAACACACACATTGTACGTTTATTACATTACAAATAGTAGTACTGAAAAAATCCAGACAGCTTATGAATAAAAACCAACAATTTCTCATGATAAATCTTTAAAATATTTAAAAACTGTATTAAAGTATTCAATAATTATTGTAATTAATTACATTATTAATTAAAATAACCTCCAAATAGATTATCGTACAGTTTAACAGTTGAATCGCTTTAAGTAGTAAAACTCGGCTGGAGGCTCCAGCACAGCTTATAGCTACTGGCCAGACTGGCCTACTGAGAGCTGAGTAAGGGAGTAACATACACATGTCATTTATTTTGGGGGTAAAAACTAGGTTTTCACGCCTTATCTCAAGTGGCAAGAACGAACGGTTCAACTGTAGGCCTACTCTACTATAACCTCAGATTGTTGTTATATTTGTTTAAAATATAATTAACCACAGTTCATATTTTTACTCATTCAAAAGAAAATATACGCGAATTAAATAAGAATGTTAGCATGAACATAAGCACAACCGATAACAAATTGCTTGTCACTTTTGTTCTTATCATTCAGCTGACTTGTGACTTTATGTACACCGGGTGCGCTCTTTGACTCAAAAACTCTGAGCAGACGGCCTCCGCCTCAGCTATCCAATACAACCTTGGTCAGCCACACTCAACAAGCGGCCGAGTCCTCGCTTTTTTAAATTCGTGAATCGAGCTAAATAAGAGTATATTTTTCTTCTTCCAAATTTGCCGATCCCAAAAATTTGCCGCCCTGGGCTGCAGCCCCTATAACCCCCCCCCCTCCCAATCCGCCACTGTGGGGACTGGGAAAATAAAGCATAAGACAATAAAAGTACATATAGTGATAATGCAGGGGGCAGGGGTGGAGAGGGAGTTGTGCTACGCTATGTTGTGTTGACAAGTGTTTATTATAGAAGGGCGATGAGTCATAGCCCCTGCCAGCGTCGTGGTCAGCATTCCTGACCAAATCTCAACTTCTTCACTATTTTATACTTAACGTTGCAAAAATTAACATTATAACATCAGCAGTTTTCTTTTCTTATGTGTAGGCTTAGTGATTTTTCATGTCCCGCCATTCTCCCCTAAAGCCATCTGAGGGCCTGGGCCCCGGGCAAATGACCCGAGAAAACCGATCTGACTACGGCACAGGCCACAAGTAACATAATATGTATATATATGTGTTCGCAACAACGAACACAGAAAAATAATAGAAGGGTCACTTGAACCGAAAGCTGACGCCACCCGTATAGCGCTGCCTACCACAAGATGGCGTCCGCTGCGGATGAGTCACTGTAGTAGGGCGCGCCTAGACCAATAAGAAATCACCTTTGCAAAACCATAACATTTTTGAGACTGTCAGCTTAAATAGGCTAAGTTATGTTTCAAAAAAGTATATTTATCTTTCAAGTACATATTTAATTTCAGTTTATTATTTATAATATCATCTAGTATACATTTATTATAGGCTAATTTCTCTTTGAATTCCATGTCAAACTGTGACTTTATACATGTTGGTTTTTTTCTTTCTGAATAGTAAGTAATTTTATTATTACTTATTACACCAGCCTGTGCGTGGAGCCTTAGGTATGTGCAAAGAATGTAATTACAAATAAAACAAAAAAACACAGAAAAACAAAATATTTTTATCGCATTTTGTTCTACATATCTATGCTTGGAACATATCTATGTAATATGCAAGGAATGCGATTTAATAATCTAAACATAAATTATGAAGAATTAACTTTTTGTATGTAAATAATCTATTTTTCGGTGTTTTACAATTTATATTTTTTGAGTTTGAAAGCAATGTATTTCTAAAAGTAGAATTGTTTTTATGTAGAATACAATCTTTAGTGTTAAGACATAATAAGCTTAAGCATGTTTTATATTTTATGTGCCATTTTTTTTAATAGGTCTACAATAAATAAGTATTTTGATTTTTCAATGCATCGCTATTTGTTTTTTTTTTTTAAATAGGCTTAAGTGAAATAATAATGAAATAACTTGTTATTATGTTTATGAAACTTATTAGTACGTAATACAAGTGTTTATATAAATTTTTTCCTAACATAATATAAAAAATATATGGATATAATTTGTGGGTTACGGTCTCTCAGACCATGATCACTACTAATGTAACTAAAAATTACGTCACCGCTCTAGGGTTAAATAAATACAGTTACAACCTTACTCTGACTTTATTGTTTATTTACATTTCGAAACTAAAAGAAACTAATAGTGGGAGATATTAAGGGAGATTTTAAACGGCGGAATATTAAGGCTGAAAGTTTGTGTAAAAAGCTAATATATTGTTCAATGATCTAAAATAAGTTCTGCAATATAGTAATAAACAATTATTTAAAAATTAAATAGGCCTACATGTCGGTAACTAATCGAATAAGTTATATTTAGCTGCATATACAAATATATTCAAAGTATGCCTTTCAAAACCGAAATTGTAAACTCTAAACTTTAATGCTAAGCTGACCAACAAGAGCCGAGATCAAGCTCCAAGCTTCAGCCTATATAAAAGCCCAGTAAAGAATACCGTTGCGAGGCGGCCAATAGGATGGGCGCGCAGCGTTGTCATATCTACTAGCCTCGAACACTCCTGGTATTTACCGGTCGAGGCTTGATCGCACAGTTAAAGAATTATAAATGCGTTGAGTCAGCCACAGTCAGTTAGAAGCGTGGGAAGAACGAGACAACGTCGCATTACGGCGATTGGAGCGTTCAAGGTCTCGGTGTGCACGAGCCCGTCCCTCAACGGTATTCTTTAGTGGGCTTTGATATAGCGCATTTAGCGGTAGTCACCGAGCCGCATAAAGCTATCTCAATCAACCTGCCGTATTAACCAAACGACAAAAGCAAAATTAAAAAAAATATTTTCATTCGATTTGACTATTAAGACAACTTTTATTCGCTTTGGTTTAAATTAAGACAACTCAAACGCATAATTGGATATAAGATATAATAGTTTATTATAATTAAAATATATCATTGTTATGCATCAAGTTTGAACTCAATCGGTCAAACCGTTCGTTCTCTAGATATCAATTATTTTGTAAAAAAAAAAAAAAAAAACAGATACAGACGAAAAAGTAAGCACTCATGTTTATAATTGTGAAATATGTTTGTCTCGATCCCAGGAACAAATCCACAAAAGGGAACCAAAGAATTGGGGGACACCCTGAATAAAATAATTTATTTCTGTAGTTGACATAGTTATTAAGCTACATTTTTTTTATTTGATCTCCACAAACATATAGTCATATGAAGCAAAGCCTTCACAAGAAGTGACACAGTTTTAGTTAGAACTTGATTTATTGATGAAAATAAAAATAATTTACACATATTCTAAACTTGTTTATTTATTATTTTGAATTCCTACAGCTATGTTTATAAATAAATTTATTGAATATATTTAAAAACATCAAGTTATTGAATTTGTTTATGGATAAAAGTAGGTTACAGATTCCTAACAAGTAACACGCAAGTAATTTATTTACACTGGCTGCGCCGCCAACAGAGTCTTGCTGGTGGCTCCACCTGGTGGCCTAGTGTAATAATAACAGGCAGAAAATAATAACAAGAACAAATCAACGTGTAAAAAAATATACTCCTTTACAATGATGAAAGCATTTTAATTGCGTGATGCATAGTGCTAAAATAGCGGTGTTCAAGCTTTTAAATTAAATCCGTATCCTAATGTTGATATTAATTTTTTAATATCTGAATTTAAAAAGATAAACTAGTGAACGATTAGAAGGCCATATGGCCGCATCGGTGGAAAACCGCCTGTTTTTCCCCATATGGTAATTTTAATATTTGGTCGTTATTAGTCTACCTTCCATATTTTATATAAATTTCAATCTGTAAATAGGCCTATTGAGTGTTTTCCTTCTTTTAAACTAGTCAACATTATTTCTCAGAGACATCAAAAGATATCTTATACATATTCAATTTTGAGGGTTTAATTAGTCATTGTACCTCAACTCAAAGGCATACAGAATTTATTGTATTGACGAAAACAGCAATGAAATCGGACCATTTGTTTTCTTAGGATACCAAAAAATGTGCACTTCTATTCCAATATTTGAATGGCAGTGAATTAACGTTTTATTGGCCGAGCTAAAAGCGAGGTCCTGTTTCTAGACCCACGTTATATAGAATACTAACGGTAGGGTTCACGAGTTACTGCGCATCCACTCGTGAACCCTACCGTTAGTTAGTATTCTATATACCGTGTCTAGACCCTTCGAAATTTCGTCTGTCTGTTAACGCGATTACGACCAAACACACTTTTTCTTCAAATTTGGAATAAATTAGTAATGTTCCTTGTAAATGAGTCCCAACTTATATTAATAAAATTGTTCAATCTTCACTGTTGTCCACAGTAGATGAATTAATCAATAAACTTGTTTTACTTTTTCAATTGTTTTCTATATTAATGTGTAAATATTTAATTCTTGGTTCGAATCTCATGAATATAACCTTATTTTACTTTTTCAAATGTTTTCAATATTAATATGTGTCATAATTTTATTCTTGGTTCAATCATATTACGGTAATCAATAAACTTTTCTTTACTTTTACAATTGTTTTAATATTAATATGTATTATAATTTTATTATTGATTTGACCCCATTAACCAATAAACTTTTTTACTTTTTTTAATGTTTTCAATATTAATTTGTGTTAGTGTTATAAATAGTGTATAAATTTGGCTTTCTATGTCTCTACAAATAAATCTTTAAATAAACTTGTAAGTAACTTGATAAAAGTAAACATTGAAACAAATAGTAATAAATAAAGGTAAATAATTTGTTAGACATAGATATAAATATAATTTGCTGGTAGGCAATAATAGATCAATGTTTAGTTTAGTTTTCTTTAAACAAAATATTTACTTTAATTTTAATAAAAGCTATGTTGAGTTTGCTCAAATAGGCCCTAAGATAGGAAGAGTTAACTTTATTGTATAGGTTGAGTTTAATACTTAAGTAAATATTGTAAATAAGCAAAGTGTATTGGACTTGAGATAAGAGACAATCGCTACTCTGGCAGACGACTACGGTCATGCCATAGTTTGCATTGTTATTGTGTAAGGTTTAATAAATGCAATTATTATTAAAAAAAAAAAAAAAAAAAAAAAATAGTAATAAATCATAAACAATTATTTCACCATAAATTATAAAAAGTAAAAGTTCTAAATCGAAAGAAGTAAACAAACTAATACTATGAACCAAATAAAATTCCGTAAATCTTCGTTAAATCCATAAGCATTTCTATTTTCAAGATATTGCCTCAAAACTTTGTTCATCAGTAAACGCATATTATTTCATGTACACGTTATTAAGTTTTAAACAGACATACAGTATATTTAAAATTTTGAAAACTAAAGATGCTACATATATAGTAGGCCTACTAATGCATACGAAAGTACGTATTGGTCCTGTTTGAATTTGATAAACAAAATTTATTAATTTTTACCTACATATTCGTGTATGTCTTGATTGCAATGTCTGACTCTTGCTTTTGGTGTAATTTTCCTTGTTTGATATGTTATCGTTTCAAAGATGGCGGTTAAAGCTTGTTTCCTGTATTATTTGATAGCGAAGTTGGGTCTCCTTTACAAAATATGCTATTATTTTTAGACAGAAGATTCTCTGGGATGACCCCATAAATGACGCATTGTTTTTTTTTAAATTGTGACTAATCCAATTTCATATCATCAGGTTTTTCGTACGGATCGATTATATTAAGTAAAATGTATTCTTTTACACGTTTACGGTTGTCATTTGGTACGGAATGCTAGACAAAACCGAATTTTAATTTCAGAGCCATTAATGATTAGGTACCGTTGTAGTGATGCCGGTGGTGCGACATGGTGCAAGGACATTAGGGTTTTCCGAACGGAAATGTTCTGAATAGCTTACTTTATCTGGCATTCAGTTATTTTAATAGTCTTTTATTTAAAACATGTGAAACTATAATTTATTAATTTAGTCCACTGGCTTGTAATTTATTACTGTGATTGATATGCCCGTTGCTTTAGTTCTGAGGCTTGAAACAATCAAATTAATTAATACTTCTCTGTTATTTTTTGCAATACACCATCCGTACAATTTGGGGTGCAGTTTTGCTTCATACCACTTCATCGGGAAAAAGCTAAGTTAAATATAATTTATTGAGTATTGTTGAAATATTGCATTATTGTTCGAATTAAATTTGTTCACAGTAAGAAATTTAGAAAGCTTTATCTGCATTATTTTCTATTTTGTGACAAACTTTATTAACTCGAGAGTCGTAATTAAGTTCACTGAAATTCGCCGTTAGCTATGTTGGAATACAGTAGGCATGGTCTACCCCATTCTAACCCTCCCCCCTTGTTACCTGTTAGTGGCCCGTGACAATTCAGCGCGGTATGATTTTGTATTTTTAAAGTTGTATAATTTTTTGCATGCCATAGTTTGTGAGACTAATGGTTAGGATTAGTGTCAGTGCTCTTTTATATTGTTTTTAACATAACCAAATATTTGTTTTTTAATAATTTTAAATTAAAACTTTAGTAGAATAAAATCATATTTATGTACTTCAAACTAAAACTGTTCAAATGAAGTGAAAAAATAAAATAATTCGACCACTCAGCTGAACCGCTGACGTGAGTTGAGCTAATTTCCAAAATTAGGTTTATATGTTTTAAGGTTTTAACCAACTATTTGGGAAGTTGATCTGCTCACGAATAGCTGAATAGCTGCCCGTGTGTACGAAATATATTAGTAGGATTTGTTTGCACCTAAGCCTCCAGCTTTTACTCAAGTGCTCCTTCGTTCCACTCGCAACGGAAAACTAGCTTTGTGAGTTTACACTTCGACCTTGCGGCCTCGGTTTATGGACTGTTTCGCTTCGCTCGCAGCGTACAAACTCGGTCGTAGAATCTATTCGAATCAGTAAATGTCACCTCGTTAAAGTAGGTATGTTTTTAATTTTAAGAAAGGTGCAATAACTTAATTCAGATATTACAATTAAAGATTTTATTTTTAAGAAACATGCCTACAGTAGTCAAGTTTGTAAGTGCTAGAATGGCGAAAAATGTGATTTCCAGTTTCCTAATTATAATTTTTTGTCCATTATTCCATACCACCAGGTGCGTCCATATTAAATTAACCCCCCTAGGAGATTTTTTTCTAGAGCCGCCTATGCTTACAAACCGTCTTTCGAACTCAGTTCAAGGTAAGCAAAGTTTAGAGTAGGTTTTTGAAAAAGATTTATCTAAATTATTTGATTTAGCTTACAAACCGTTTTTCAAATTCTTTTTAAGGTAAACAAAGTGTAGAGTCGGTTTATGAAAAAGATTTATCTAAATTATTTAATTTAGCTTACAAACCATCTTTTGAATTCAGTTAAAGGTAAGCAAAGTATAGTCGGTTTATGAAAAAGACTTATCTAATTTATTTAATTTAGCTTACAAATCGTCTTTCGAATTAAGTTTAAGGTAATCAAAATAAAGAGTCGTTTTATGAAAAAGATTTATCTAATTTATTTAATTTAGCTTACGAACCGTCTTTCGAATTCAGCTCAAAGTAAGTAAAGTTTAGAGTTGGTATATGAAAAAGATTTACATACATTATTTAATTTAGATTACAAACCGTCTTTCGAATAATTCAGTTCAATGTAAGTAAAGTTTAGAGTTGATTTATGAAAAAGATTTACCTAAATTATTTAATTTAGATTACAAACCGTCTTTCGAATTCAGTTCAATGTAAGCAAAGTTTAGAGTTGGTTTATGAAAAAGATTTATCTATTAGATTACAA